>UESW01001432.1:180960-232699 GCA_900491605.1 Calamus simplicifolius | reverse complement strand
AGCATTTTGAGACATGGAATGCTGGTGTTCTTGGTCCTGTGACATTAAATGGTCTTAATGAGGGAACTAGGGACCTCACATGGCAGAAGTGGACTTACCAGGTTGGTCAGCATAACTCCTTTCTTCAGTACAATGTATATTGCGGCTTGGTAATTTTGGTGTTGTCCAGATTGGTTTGAAAGGTGAAGCTTTGAATCTTAATTCACTCAGTGGAAGTTCCTCTGTTGTGGGGTGAAGCATCCCAAAATCAGCCCTAACGTGGTACAAGGTTTGGATTGTAAACATAATTCAGCTCTCATTTTATTTTTGAGATATGTTAATGTAAAGCTGTAGCCAGTCACCTTCCTGCCAGCAATGGGACAATTTTACATCTCCTATTGGGTTCTCCTCAGGCTTTCTTCAATGCACCGGAAGGCAATGAGCCATTGGCTTTGGATATGAGTAGCATGGGTAAAGGTCAAATATGGATCAATGGACAAAGCATTGGTCGATACTGGCCTGCTTACAAAGCATATGGCACTTGTGGCAATTGTGATTATCGTGGAGAGTACAATGAGAAAAAATGTCAGACCAACTGTGGAGACTCCTCTCAAAAATGGTGAGTGTCCTTTCTAGATGGTGCATCCGTGATGTTAGTCGGTTCTATGACTTGTCATGATAAATTTCAGGTATCATGTTCCTCGGTCCTGGCTGAACCCCACCGGGAACCTATTGGTGGTATTTGAAGAGTGGGGTGGTGACCCAGCAGGCATTTCCATGGAGAAGAGAACCGTAGGAAGTGTTTGTGCTCATATTTCTGTATGGCAACCAGCAATGAAAAATTGGCATACCAAAGACTATGGGAGATCGAAGGTCCATCTATGTGAACCTGGTTAGAACATAACAGAGATAAAGTTTGCTAGCTTTAGTACTCCGCAAGGAGTTTGTGGAAGCTTTTCAGAGGGAACCTGCCATGCCCATGCCACCAGACTGAGCTGATAATGTTGACTTTTAACTTTGTTTATTAAGTTTAGTACACATTGGATCGAGATGCTGGGCTGGTGAAATTTCTTATGCTTAATTTGTATGCAGTGGGACTAGGGTAGATTGAGTCTTCCTATAAAAATCATTGACCTTTTCATATACTTCTCTTGAAGCTACTACCTTCATGTGAAAAATAATTGGGTAGATGTTCTTCACATAATCAGCAATGTCGAATTGCACCTGGTTAATTCAAATGATGCATTTGGTCCAGAGAGTAGAGGTGGGGAGGAAAGCATAAAGCGCAGAAGATTGTCTTTATCTAAGCTTGGACATGAGCCCAACATCTGATGATAAAACTCTTTCAGCTCCTACATGTCTAGTGATACTTAACACGGAAGTGAGGATTGCTTCAGTAGCTGTAGGTGGACGTCACACACTAGCATTGTTCACTTCAGGCTACATCAGAGGGAGCCAGTAAATAGTATTCAAAGGACTGCTTCAGATGTACATTTCTCAAGTGTAGAGTCCCCAAGGCAGCCAAAGACATCTTAATAATTTGATGTCTAATGTATAAAACATTAGTATTGTTGATGTATACAAATATATTTATCTTATTTTATGAAATACATTTTTTATTCTTAAATTTGAATTTTCATCTATAAATTTCATTAGAATGCATTAAATATATTGTAATTTTAAAATAATTTTAAATTTATAAGAATAAAAATTTGATGAAATTTTATTAGGTTAATGATGGATTAGTGATGGATTTCTGATAGAAATAATAGTGACGGATTAGTAACGAAATATTAGTGATTGATTAGTGATGGAACAATAATGAATGACTAATGGATTCTTTCGTCACTAATTCATCGCTATCAGCGATGGACTAGTGACGAAAGTTTTAGTGACTAAATTTTTGTCAAAAATTCGTCACTAAATTGTGATGAAATAGTGATGAAAATATTTGTGATGGAATAGTGATGGAATAATGCGTGATGGATAGTTCGTCACTAATCTGTTATAATTTAGTGATGGAAAATATGTTTCATCATAAATTTTTGACAGAATAGTTCATCACTAATCCGTCACAATTTAGTGACGGAAAATATGTTTCGTCATAAATTTTTGACGGAATAGTTCGTCACTAATCTGTCACAATTTAGTGACGAAAAATATGTTCCGTCACAAATTTTTGACAAAATATTCCGTCACAAATTTGTCACTATATTTTGTGACGAACCTCTTTTCGTCACTAAATTTAGTGATGGCAAAAATAGTGACGATAAGATTTTCATCACTAATCCGTTACTAAACCCAATTTGTGACGGAATAGTAATGAAAATTTTTGTCACTATTTTACTATTTTCTTGTAGTGTTTGGATCTTAATAATATATAATAGAGTAGTATAATATCATTTTATTGCTATGAAAATCCATTCTTCGACTCGGATGCGCTTCTGGCTCCTAATCCGGATGCGATCTCATCGCCTCAGGACGGAACCTGCAAGACAGTCCACGCGCAGAGGGTGCTGTGGGGGTTGTCCTCTGCAGAGGACCCTTCGATGCTCAAGTTATGAAGATTCATAGCAAGCAGATATGAGGAGAAGACTCTCACAGGAGAGCTCCCCTAGATGGGTGTTCTCTCGAGAGCTCCGAGCTCAGATGGAGTTGTTCTCAATATGACAATGAGTAAAATGAGTGAGTGTTCACGCGTACCTGAGTGGTTGAAGGGCAATGGTATTTATAGAAGATCACCTGATTCCTTGGGCGCATCGTAAGGGGAGGTCCGAAAGTCATTATGATTCGAAACATATTCGAATCAAGTTTGTTATGAAGTCAGTAGGATCTGTATCTTGTCGGTTAGAGGATTGACGGCTGGGAGAGTTGGTTGATGCCTTAAGATTCAGCAATTACGTAGGTTCTAGGCCACTCCTATAGGTCCTAGGTCACTCCTAGGTATGATTCCCCGTTTGAAATCTTATTCAGTTATAGTGAATTTGAGTTCTTCCGTGTCGGATTCCGCAGAGGTATTCGAGTGCCTCAGCCCGACCGAGGCGAGGGGAAATTTGGTTTTCTGAGGTATAGAATAGCTCGGTCTGTAGAGGTATGGGGACGGCTCGGGTTACCGAGGTATGATTGGCTTGGGTTGTCGAGGTATGGTCGGCTTGGGTTGCCGAGGTATGAGAATGGTTCGGATTGTCGGGACGACTCGTCTTTGTTAAAGGCGATTCGGCTTCGTCGCTTGGCGGTTGTGCTAGCTGGCTGGCAAGACGTTGAGACTGGACTTGACCCAATTGTCGATGTATGTGGTCATTAATATAATGACAATTTTACCCCTCATCACATGCCCCCCACTTCCTAGTCCGAAGTGTAAATTTGGATGTAAGGAGTAGAGTTTCGAAATAATCTTATTCGGAGGGATCCGAAGGGGCAGGCAATAATAATCTCGTAAATGACAAGCCGCTGTTTCGTCATCATTTTTTCCATAGCTCGAGGAGGAAACGCCTCGTTTCCAGCAGGCCGCGATAGTGGGAGTTCCACGTGGGGGACTCTTTATTTATGGCACCCATATCGAAAGTTTTGGCATCTTGAGCTTTTCTTCTGAAGCATTTATTTAAAGAGGGCTAGGGCGGCGCTCCTTCTGCAATACCTCTTTGTCCCTACCATAGAGATTTTCCATTCTTCCCTGAGCCCTCGCTTGCTTGTTCGTGTTCCGCCTCTTATTCAGCCAATATGAAGGGTTCAGGCGATGTTGCCTCTGAGGTAACCCTTGATGACTTGGATAGAATCCGTCGCCATTACAGGGTTCCTCAGGATGTAGCTTATGGGTGTCAAGGGTTGAGCACAGTGTTCTGATTGGGTTAAGCCGTGGAGTTTTCTTCTATGAGGAGAGCTTGAGGGCAGGTCTTCAGTTCCCTCTTCACCCGTTGGTATAGGAGGTGATGAGGTTTTATAATATATGCCCAATAATGGTGGCTCCAAATAGCTGGCGCAATCTTATCGGGTTCATCTCGATGTGCAGTCATGTTGGGGTGACTACGACCCTTCCTATGTTCCGAGTTTGCTACAACCTGGTCTCTGGGAGAAGCTCTGAGTGGCCCTATATTGGCCCCCAGAAGTCGTTCAAGATGATTTCTGATAACCGTATTCGATAAAGGAGTGGAAGTCCCAATTTTTCATTGCCGAAGGGAACATCAGTTCAGACTTTCCAAGGGGATGGGCAAGTTATGTGAAGGATCCGGAGGCACGCCCGGAGTTGAGCGAGCAGGAGAAGAGAGATCTAGTAACCCTTCACAGTGGTCAGGTTGTATCGGCCAGCGCCCTATTATCAGAGGATGCCCTTTTCGCCATTGGGCTTAGCTCTATCGACCCTAATGTAAGTCTTCGCTTTGATGGTTTGTATGTTTAGGTAATTCCGTTACTGTTTAACTGAATATCTATTGTGTTTTCAACCGAGAGGTCCACATTTGTGGCCAAATGAGGAAGGAGCTAGGCAAGCGCCATAGGGGCTCCAGCTCCGGGACAAGCACAGGTCCGAGAAGAGGATCCGTCCTTCCGGGTCTCGCTCAAAGGAGCTAAGGAAAGACAGTGTTGGCCGCCACTCTTCTACCCCAGAGAGGGGGGAGGCAGGAGCGTCGGCCACGATCGGTGCGCCCTCTCTGCCAGAGGGGGATACGGTACCAGATGTGGAGAGAGCGACTGGGGGAAGCTCGGAGGGAGCCATCAAGGTTTTCCCCCTTCAAATTATGGTCGTGTCGATGATGCCAAGGAAATGTCACCGGTTTGTACGGTAATCCTCCCACCCGAGGCTAACCAGCCTCATCTACCATTGGTCGGCAGCCCTTTGGCGCTGCGCGCGGATGGGGAAAAGGTTCCTGCTCTGACCAAAAGGTCAGAAGAGGTAATTGCGGCTGCCGAAGCTCAAGTGGAGCCGTCTGTCGAAAGATTGGTGGAGGTTGAGGTGCCTCCTGCTGAGGGTCTCTCTCCTATGGCACCAGGGGGTGCCATGGGAGAGACCGAGGTGCAGGTGGAGTCCGCCGGGGATGAAGCAACATTTGGGGAGGAAGAAGAAGAAGAAGAAGATCCACTGAATGAAGGGGACGCTCGGACCAAAATTCCTTCAACCAGGGCCGAAGCATCCGAGGCTCTACAGGCTAAAGTAATGGAGGAAGCCAAGCAGATGGTGGTTCCTCAGGTCGAAGTCCCTCAGGCCGGTTCTTCGGCTATTAGTTCTCTTATTCATGGCTCAGAGGTGGATGATATTTGCTGCCTTGATGCGGTTTGTACTGCGCGCGGGGGGGAGTTCCTCGACGGATGAGCCTGCAGTCGAGGATATTATTAATACGGCTTTTGGTTGGTTCGGGGCGTCGAAGGATGTTTACCTTCTCCCCGAAATTAGTAATGCCACTCTTATGAATATCGCTACAAACTACACCTCCTGAGTAAGTCATTGTACCGAGATTGTAATTCTTAGTTGGTCAGTTTGGCCATAGTTTCTTACTTGTGCTTTTTCTGTAGAATGCTTTGATTACGAGGGCGCTGAATTGGTGCTTAAATTTGGCCACGGGGGCTTGCGCTCAGGCTAAGAGGGAGGCGGCCAACCTTCGGACAAGGGTGGATTTGACTAGCCGACTCTCTAGGGCCTTGTCATCCATTCAGGTGGACCTTGATAGGATGGGCGAGTCCTACCGAATTACCACCTAGAGGGCCTCTCGGATCGAGGCTAAAGTCAAAGAGCTCCAGGGTTTTCATGAACAGTCGGATAAGGCCTGCTTGGAGTTATCCCAGATCAAGGCTAAGCATGCCGACGAAATCAATGCCTTGCAGCGGCATTTTGATAAGAGGTGGGGTCAGCTGAAGAGCAGTCATGCCGAGAAAAAGATAGTTGGTCAAGAAGCTCGACGAGGAGGAATGCAGGTACCGACGACAGCAGGATCAGCTCGTCAGCCTGAATAAAAGACTCACTGACAGGGAAGATCAATTGAATTGGCAGCATGGTCAGATTGCTAAGCTCACCGCTTATCTTGATCAATCTCATTAAGAAATCAGGGACAGACAGTCCCGGATTGATGACCTCAAGGAGGTCTCCAACAGAATAAAGCGGCCAAATTGAAGGCCCTGGAAAAGGTCCATAAGCTGAGCGATAAAATGGCTCGGTGGGAGGAAGAGGTATAGTGTCTTCTCATCTATTTGTTTCTGGCACTTTTCTTTTGTTTATGGCCTCAAACGACCTGATGTTTGCAGATAGGCAAAATCGAGCTCGAGGCGCAGGAGCAATTTAAGGCCCTAAGGGCGGAGTTAGCCGTGAGTCGCCAAATGAATCTCGAACTTAGGGGCCAGCTAGCTGAAGCTAACGACCGAATTACCTCGGTTGTGGAGGAGTACAAAAGTTCTATTTAATTCTCTGAGGAGTGTAAAGAGGCTTGCGCCGATGCATTCCGGTTCAGCGAGGAGGAAACTCGGGCAAAGATCTCTCGAGTGTATCCCGAGTTTGATTTATCTTTTCTGAAGGACGAACGTTATGATACCCGTACCCCAGGGCCGAAGAAGCAGAATATGAGGACATCTCCGATGTCGACCTTGATGCTAACATGGGTCCCAATGAGGCCGTGGCTCCTGAAGAATGCCCTCAGCCTGCTATCGAGGAACCCAAGATCTCTCTTCCAACAACATTCAAAGTGGGTGAAGCGAGTCAAGTCCTTCTGGATGTTACCGAGGAGGTTCCTGGGACCGACCCGAACCCTGATTCTTAAGGGCTGCTCATGTATTTTTTGCTTTTTCAACTTGTAATCTGATCAAAATTCAATGAATGAATCTTTTAATCTCTTTCTGCTTTGTCTTATCGCTTTGGTCATTGTTTTTTCGAACGACCCTTTTGCTGGAGTTCCTTCGATGGTAAACGAATCATAACGAAACGTGCTTTAAGGTCAGATAACCCTTAGGGGTTCCGAATTAAAGATTCTGCTCAATCGAAGTCAGATTAACTAGTTTTGCTTATGCATAAAATTGTTTAGTTATGCCATGGAATGTAACTCTGACTTTCCCTCGGTTGGGGCCGAGGTTAGGTGCGCGCAAGCTAACTTGGTTTGCCGAGGCACAAAATGGTTCAGCGTGAAATGATCGAAAATGACGCAAATACCTTGGCTGGGGCCGAGGTTAGATAGTTCGGTTTGTCCGAAGCAAAAAGTTAGTATTTCTTGCCGAGGCATATAAAACAGCTTTGCCGAAGGATGCTTCGTTTCCACTTAAGCCATTTATCCCGTTGGCCTTTTCCAACATGGGTCTCTTTAACGTATGCGACAAGCACACGATCGCCATTAGACGGCATTGTTTTCAAAAAGGGATTTCCCAGTCCTACCCATATCTCAAGGACCTGCAGTTGGTTTCTTGCATTTAAGGCTCTTGATGCGAGATCAGAAGAAAATCTTCATCTTTCGTCATGGCCTCGGAGGCGCATTCGGCGCGCTTTGGAAGTGCCCTTTTCTTTTGATCTACCACGTGGCAGCGCTGCCAAGGCATTTCGAATTCCAGGGCTCCCTTCTTTAATGGTTGCTCCCGGTTTGCTTGCCTATAAAATGGGGAGAGCGACGGCATTCGGCTATCTCCCAAGACTTTCTCTTTCTGTGAGTTGTAAGGGCTTTCATGGTGCCTGTTTCATTGAGAGCAGAGAGATCGAGCTTCCCTTTTAAAAGCTGGTTCGTCCCAGATAGTTGGGGTGATGGAGAAGTTGCTGAAAAGCAAGTAGTCCTCAAGGAAAGAATCTCGGAGGTCATATGGAGAGCACATGAGGAGGCACACAGAGGTCATATAGGGAGCGCATGTATGTGCTTCCTGTGTGGCCTTTGTCACTTGTCATGGGGACCACAGGAAATGCAAAGCATACATATTCCCCATGGCAGACATGGAGCTCACCTCCCTCCTCAATTTGGATCTCTCAGTTCATCCGCCTGAGGTATTTTCTTGAGCAAAGAGGGAGGAGAGTGGTGTTGATCTGCTGATCCCCTGTCTATGTTGTTGGGCAGTGGCTAGCAGCCCAGCATCCTACTTGGGGGAGGAGGCATCCTCGGCATCAGCATCCACATGTCTTTGACCTAGCTAGGATCCCTCAACGCGTCTGTCTTGGGGATCCATGGATGGCCTACTTTGCTCTTTGGCATTAACCAGTGGCCCAATGGAGCCGATTGGTTTTTCTGATTTCCAGGGTCGGATGTAGAAACATCGTTATCGACCGAAGCTACTCAGTAGAGCTTTTATTTTATTTGTCTTTATTTCCTATGCTATGATGCACTTGTAATGCCTCTCAGGAGGTTGTAACTTTTTATTAATAAAGAAAGTTCTTACCCTTTCTTCTTCGACTACTTGTTTCTTTTTTCAGTATGGTTTTGCTGAAAGTTGTCTTACTCATATTGTGCTCCCGCAGCATAAGTCCAGCAGTGCTTTTGCTACTTTATTTTTGTTAAGCATGATATTTAGTCCTCTTCGGAGGAAGCATTCACCTCTGTTTAGGATAGAGGGAGGCCTGGGCGGCCCTGTGAACTTATGATACATACATGATCCTACTCGAGGGGATGAAAGAACTTGTATAATCTTGCTGGTAAGTGGAGGAAGGTTACTTACCTCTGTCGAAGCATGATAGGATGCCTTAGTTATGCCAGAGTATTTGAGAAATCACTTGACTAGGCCGAAGCTTTAGACGATATTCAGAAATACATCACTCGATTCGGCCGAGGCTTCGGAGATTATTAGAAATATATCACTCGATTTGGCTGAGGCTTCGGAGATTATTTAGAAATATATCACTCAGTTTGGTAGAGGCTTCGAAGATTATTGATAAATATATACTCGGTTTGGCCGAGGCTTCGAAGATTATTCAGAAATATATCACTCGGTTTGAATGAGGCTTCGGAAATTATTTAGAAATATATCACTCGGTTTGGCCGAGGCTTCGGAGATTATTCAAAATATATCACTCGATTTGGCCGAGGCTTCAAGATTATATTATACTTAGCACGGCCAAGGTACGGAGACATCATTCGGCTTGGCCGAGGCTTCAAGATTAAATTTTACTTGGCACGGCCAAGGTACGGAGATCGTCGGTTCGGCCGAGGATTTAAAAAGATTATATTTTACTTGATGCGACCAACGTACGAGACATCATTTGGCTTGGCCGAGGCTTCAAATTTATATTTTACTTGTCACGGCAAAGGTACGAAGATTGCTCGGCTCAACCGAGGATTTAAAAATTATATTTTACTTGGCGCGGCCAAGGTACGGAGACATCATTCGGCTTGGCCGAGGCTTCAAGATTATATTTTACTTGGTGCAGCCAAGGTACGAAGATCGCTCGGCCCGGCCAAGGATTTAAAAGGACTATATTTTACTTGGCATGATCAAGGTACGGAGATCGCTCAGCCCAGTCGAGGATTTAAAAAGATTATATTTTACTTGGCGCGGTCAAGGTACAGAGACATCATAATTGTTCATATTCAAAATACAACCAAAGCATCATCATGGGATACCGTACCTCCCGAAGGTCTTCATCAGAGAAAGTGAGCTCATCAACTCGAGCTTTCTTTGGCGGATTTTCCTCCTTGCCTGGCCAAGAGGATGGGGAATCGGCCGCTGTTATTACATTAACATTGCCGATGACCAGAGGATTTTGGAGGAAGCTGGCGAGGCTCGGGTTGGCGGTTCTCCTCATTGTTTGGTTCAGGGGGCCCTCTGAACTGGTCCAGTCTGCCCCACCAGATCAATCACTCAATCTCATTCTTGAGCTGCCAACAGTCCTCGTTATCATGCTCGTAGTCTCGATGAAAGCGGCAGTACTTGGTCGGGTCCCTCCGAGTCACATTGCCTTGGAGAGGAGGAGGCCGAGGAATTTGCCGCTGATCTCTATCAGGATTTGCGCTCTCGGCGCGATGAGGGAGATGTAGCAGTCGAACCTTCGAGCTGGACTCCGGGTTTGGTCTCGAGGTGGCAGCGGAGGAGCTCTATGGTGGCAAGGCGGCTAGCGCAGCGGTGGGCCCGTTGCTTTTCCGATCCCTTTGCCTTCTTCTTCAGCTGCTCAACTCGAGCTGATCTCCTTGATTCTTCAACCCTGGTATACTTATCCACCAGAGACATCATGTCTGAAAGGCTCTTCGGGTAATTAACTTCCAAAACTAGGTAGAAGTCTCCTTCCTTCGATATCCCTTCCGCCAAGGCAGACATGGCTACCTCATGGTTGAGATGGTCGACTTCCAGAGGGTTGTGTTGAAACGACCAAGATAACTTTTCAGGGATTCCCCCTCTCTCTGCTTGACCTCAGAGAGGGAATCGGATCTCCATCGTTGGCGATGGTTACTGATGAACTGGCTGATGAGCAAACACCTCAGTTCATCAAAAGAATCAACGGAACCTAGCTTCAAGCTGTTCAACCAGGTTTGGGCCGATCCCCATAGAGTGGAGGGGAAAGCTCGGCACAGGATTGTGTCGATGCTCCGTGGAACATCATGATGGATCTGAGCTGCTCAGATGGTCTTCAAGATCGGTGGATCCATGGTATGGCTCGATGGTGGGGAGCTTAACATGAGGAGGAATCACTTTCCTCATGATCCTTTCGAAGAAGGGGATGCCCTGGTCTACTTTCGGCAGGGACGGAGGGGCTTGTCTGACGGAGTCTAACTCCTAATGCCATTCTCAATGCATCTCTGCATCTGCTGCCTGATCCCTTCATCTAGAGTGGTAGGAGGGATCGGGTGATGAAAAGGTGGTAATGGTGTCGAGTCATGGAAAGACACCAGAGAGGGGGAACGAACCCGCCTAGATCTGAGCAGGCTCTTCCCTCTAGCTCGCTGCGGCGCTGGCTTTGCTTTGCAGGTTGGTGATGATAATCCGCTGCTTCCGGTGGATTGGAAGAAGAGATCACTGGCGGAGCAGGGGCAGCGGCCTCTTCATGAAGCTAAGGAGCAGGGATGGCAGGGCCAGGAATCGCCTGGAGCCCCTGGACCAAAATGCCTGAACCTATTCTAGAGTGATGAACTAGTCCAACGTTACCACCATTGCTGGCGGCGAAGGATTTTCAGCTGGTGTGTGGTGGAGGTGCCACACCGCTGATTGGATTAGGCCTTTGGGAGGCGGCTTGATCTTGAGCCTCGGATGTAGCTCTTTTTTGATTGGCCATTAGAGGATGCTTCTTCTAGTTTTTTGAGTCTTGTCTCCTGGATCACAAGTTTATGGGACTTAAGACCCTTCCTCTAGCCAATCTGTTGCCGCGAAATCCGTTCTCCGACTCGGATGCGCTTCTGGCTCCTAATCCGGATGCCAATCTCATCGCCTCGGGGCGAAACCTGCAAGACAGTCCGTGCGCAAGGGTGTTGTGGGGGTTACCCTCTGCGGAGGACCCTTCGATGCCCAAGTCAATGGAGATTCACAGCAAGCAGATGTGAGGAGAAGACTCTTACAGAAGAGCTCCCCTAGATGGGTGTTCTCTTGAGAGCTCCGAGCTCAGATGGAGTTGTTCTCAGTATGAGAATGAGTAAAATAAGTGAGTGTTCATGCGTACTTGAGAGGTTGGAGGGCAGTGGTATTTATAGGGGATCACCTGATTCCTTGGGCGCATCGTGAGGGAGGTCCGAAAGTTGTTATGATTCGAAACAAATTCGAATCAAGTTTGTTATGAGGTCAGTAGGATCTGTATCTTGTCGGTTAGAGGATCAATGGCTGGGAGAGCTGGTTGATGCCTTGAGATTCAGCGATTACATAGGTGCTAGGCCACTCCTGTGGGTCCTAGGCCACTTATTGGGGAAATTATTGATCCAATTATTGATTTTGATCATTAACAAAAGCCATGAGTATATTCATTGTGTTTCTGATAAATTTGATAAGTGTTTTAGGAATTAAGAACGGTTATTTATTTAAAAGATATATAGAAATTAGTTTGAATCGGTTTTTTAATAGATTATAACAAAGTTCAGAAGTTAGAGCCGACACCCAGATATTGGAGCCGACTCCAAACGTATCGAAATAGTTTGGAATTTTTGGCACGGTTTGGAGCCGACACCCTAATAGTTGGAGCCGACTATAACCTAAATATAGAGAATTATTTTTTGCTTTCAAAATTCGAGCCGACACCTGGAATTTTGGAGCCGACTCTAACCTGAGATACAGAGACTATTTTTTGGAGGTTTGTTAGAGCCGACACCCTTAGATTTTAGAGCTGACTCCAGATCGCAATGTATCGACACCAAAAAGTATGAGCCGACTCCATGAAGAACTTTTTTTAACTATTTTTGGAAACGATTTGGAACCGACACCTGAAAAGTTAGAGCCGACTCCAACCTGTCAGAGGACGATTTTCAAAAGTGACAGATCAGCTCCAACGGCTATATTTTCTCACCTACTCTTCAATGGATCTATTTTTTGTGTGGAGAACTCATCCAAGTACAATTTCAACGGCTATTTCTCACCTAATCTTGGATTAAGAAATCTATATAAAGGGCATCCGACCGTTCGAAAATAAGAAGTGGAAAATGGGAAAAATATCAAGAAAATATCCAGTGAAAAAGAGAAATTTCAAAGAGAAATCCGTGTCATGCCTATCATCTGAAGAGAGATACAATAGAAATCCAAAAGCCTTCAAAGATCAAAATCGAAGGATTTCAAAGTTTTGAAGGAGCGAGCAAAAGCCCCAAATTTTCAAGCTTCTCTTCAACAAGCCCTGTTCAAGAATCGAAGTTCAATCTTCGTTCATCCATTCAGAGAGAGAGAAAAGAAGAAAAGAAGAAAAGCTCAACCTCATATTGCTTCCAAAATCAAGCTTTTCTAATCCTTGTCTATTTATATTGTTTATTTGCTCAATTAAGGAGCTTTTGAATTGTAAACTTTAATTTGACTTGTGGTTTACTAATTCAATCAGGGGATTGAATAAGTTGAGGCAGTTGGCCTCGGGGTAAGCTAAGTATAGCTTACGGTTGGGTTGTGTGCTGGTGAACCTGTAAAAACCGGTTGGATTCGTTGTGACCCCGTGAAAAACAACAAGTTCGAGTTATGATCTTGGAAAATAACTCAGCTGTAATCAGGGTGATTATAGTATGGACCCAAGAGTTGCTTGGGAGTGGATGTAGGTGTTGCTAACACCGAACTACTATAAATATCTTGTGTTTGTCGTGATTGTCTCTATCTCTCTCTCTTATTGTGCTTTACATTATTGCATCACTTCACTAGTGCACTTTATCCTTGTGAAATAGGTTTTAAGTTTTAATTGTTAAATTTTAAAAAGAACCCAATTCACCCCCTCTTGGGTTGCCATCTGGGCCAACAAGTGGTATCAGAGCTAGTGCTCATTTCAACTTTATTTAATAATCAATAGCTAAAGATCCAAATGCAGCTCAAGCTGGATCATCATTTTCTGAAGATCAATCCACCAATAGACCTCCTTTATTTAGTGGCACAAATTATTCTTATTGGAAAGCTAGAATGAGAATTTTTATTCAAGCTTTAGATTATGAACTATGGAGTGTAATTATTAATGGTTCTAGCACACCCACACACATAGTTGATGGATCTATTGTTCCTAAGCCCGAAAGGACTGGAATGAAAATGATAGAAAAATGGCTCAGCTCAATGCTAAAGCCATGAATGTCCTATATTGTTCTTTGGATGCAAATGAATTTAATAGAATATTCACTTGCATTTCAGCCAAAGAAATATGGGATAGGTTGGAAGTTACTCATGAGGGTACCAATCAAGTAATGAATCTAAAATCAATATTCTAGTGCATAAATATGAACTTTTCAGCATGGAACAAAATGAGTCAATCACATGCATGTACACTAGATTCACTGATATTGTAAATGGTTTAAAGAGTCTTGGTAAAACTTATACTAATTCTGAATTGGTGGGCAAAATTCTTAGATTTTTTCCAAGAACATGGGAAGTTAAAGTGACTGCAATCCAAGAAGCCAAAGACCTGAACATTCTACCTTTGGAAGAGCTACTTGGATTCTTAATGACCCATGAGTTGACAATGAAGCAACATCAAGAGGAAGATGTGAAAAAGAAGAGAACAATTGCACTCAAGGCTGCTGAAAGTGAAAAGAGCAGCAATGAAGATGGTGAAGATGATGATGAGACAGCTCTCCTTTAAAGAAATTCAAGAAATTTATGCAAAGAAGAAGACCCTTCCACAAAAGAAAGTCTGGAATAAAATTGGAAGGAGAAAGAGAAAAGAAAAGGATAAGGACAAGGATAAAGATCCCTTAATATGTTATGAATGTAAGAAGCTGGGACACTTTAGATCTGAATATCCTCAATTAAAGAAGGGATACAAGAAGAAAAAGAAAGTCTATGTTGCAACTTGGAGCAATAGTGAATAGTCTTAATCTGAAGAAGAATAAAAAGAGGTTGCTAACATATGCTTCATGACAAATGACGATAATGAGGTAAATTCTGAAACCCTCAATATTGATTTCACTTTTGATGAGTTATATGATGCTTTCAATGAATTAATTAGTGATTTCAAGATTTTGAGAAATAAGAATAAATTATTGAAAACTAAAAATTTAGATATTCTCAAAATAAAAAATGAACTTGTTTTTGAGATCAAAGTTTGAAATCTGAAAAAGAAGACATATTGAAGGAAAAAGAATCAATTTCTAATAAAAATCTTAATTTAGAGAAAGAAGTTGATAAGTATGAGAATATTGTTGATAAATTTACAAATAGCTCAGAAAAACTTAATTTACTATTAAACAATCAAAGAGCTGTTTTTGATAAAGCTGGATTAGGATATAGACCACACATAAAACAAAATATGTCAATAATTTCTTTGTGAAGAAAAATGATATTTCATGTTATCAATGCAACAAAAAGGGACATAAATCTTATGAATGCAATTTCATAAAATCAAATAAGAATTTAATACTTAAAGGTAAGAAATATGGGTTCCAAAAGGAACAATCTTTATTGCTACTAACCATGAAGGACCCAAGAAGGCTTAGGTACCTAAACAAAAGATTTGATTATCTTGCAGGAGTGTCTTGCGGCCAAAGAATCAAAAAGAAAATGGTACCTTGATAGTGGCTGCTCAAGACACATGACGGATGACAAGGAGCAATTCATCACCTTTGAAATCAAAAGAGGAGGAGTTGTAACTTTCAGAGATAATGGCAAAAGCCAAATTATGGGCTTTGGTAAAATTTAAATCACTCCCTCCACTTTTATTGAAAATATTTTGTATGTAGATGGATTAAAGCATAATTTAATTATCATTAGCCAACTGTGTGATTAGGTTTCAAAGTTTCCTTTGAAGCTTCTATTTGCACTGTATCAAATCCCATTAACAATAGCATTATATTTGTTGGAAATAGAAATGGCAATGTATACTTAATTGATTTAGATAATTTGTCTACTAGTAATCATTGCTTAATTGCTGATAATGCTAAGGTAAATGAGATTGGATGGCTATGGCATCGTAGATTAGGTCATGCAAGCACACACTTAATTTCAAAATTAATTAGAATGGATTTAGTTAAAGGACTTTCAAAATTAGATTTTGAAAACAATAGAATTTGTGATGCATGTCAATTTGGAAAACAAACTAGAAATTCTTTCAAATCTAAAAACATTGTTTTCACTACTAGGCCACTCGAGCTACTTCATATGAACCTTTTTGGACCTACTAGAACCACCAATCTAGGAGGAAAGAAGTATGGTCTTGTGATAGTAGATGATTATTCTAGATTCACTTGGGTATTATTTTTAGCTCACAAAGATGAGACTTTCCTATATTTTTAAATTTGTTTAAGAAAGTCACAAATGAGAAAAACAACACCATAGTGTCTCTTAGAAGTGATCATGGAACTAAATTTAAAAATTATTTATTTAAAAATTTCTGCATTGAAAATGACATTCATCATAATTTTTCAGCAGCTAGAACACCTCAATAAAATGGAGTTGTAGAAAGGAAAAATAAAACTTTAGAAGATATGGCCCATACCATGCTAAGTGAAAGCTAACTCCCAAAATATTTCTGGGCGAAGCTATAAACACGGCATATTACATCCTAAATAGAGCCTTAACTAGACCAATCCTTAAAAAAACTCCCTATGAATTATAGCATAATAGGAAACATAACATTAGTTATTTTCATGCATTTGGTTGTCGATGTTTTATTCATAATAATGGTAAGGACAATCTTAAGAAGTTTGATGCAAAATCTGATGAAGGCATATTCTTAGGATATTCCACATCTAGTAAAGCCTATAGAGTATTTAATAAAAAGTATTTAATTGTAGAAGAGTCAATTCATGTAGTGTTTGATGAGTCTTTAGCATCAAGTTTGGAAAAGATTGATGATGAGGAAGATACAAATTTGCTCGAAAGAGATATTAAAAAATTGAATATAGATGTATCTTCAGACTATGAATCAGAAGCTAAAGATGATGACTCACCTAAGGATGATGTTATTTATGCTACTCGTAATGATGTAGATCTACCTAAAGATTGGAGATATGCTTATGGTCATCCTAAGGATTTAATCATAGGTGATCCATCTCAAGGAGTAAGAACTAGATCATCAATGAGGAACATCAATAATCATCTTGCATTTGTGTCTCATATAGAACCCAAAACTATTGAAGAAGCTGAAAAAGATAGTAATTGGATGTTAGCTATGCAAGAAGAATTAAATCAATTTACTAGAATAAAGTATAGACCCTTGTAGATAGACCCAAAGGTCATCCTGTTATAGGATCTAAATGGGTGTTTAAAAATAAATTAGATGAAAATGGCATAGTAATTAGAATAAAGCTAGATTAGTTGCAAAAGGATATATCAAGAAGAAGGAATTGATTTTGATGAAACTTTTTATACCTGTTGCTAGATTAGAAGAAATTAGATTATTACTTGCATTTACATGTCATATGAACATTAATATATTTTAAATGGATGTTAAAAGTACATTTTTAAATGGTTTTATAAATGAGAAATTTTTGTTGAACAACCACTTGGTTTTGAAGATCATGAATTTTCAAATCATGTTTTCGAACTACACAAAGCACTTATAGTTTAAAACAAGCACCTAGAGCTTGGTATGATAGACTAAGTAAATTTCTAATTGAAAATAATTTTTCTAGAGAAAATATAGATAAAACCCTATTTTTGAAAAGAAAAGATAAATATTTATTGGTAATACAAATCTATGTAGATGATATTGTATTCGGTGCTACTAACGATCTTTTATATCAAGAATTTGCAAAGTTGATGCAGGGTGAATTTGAGATGAGCATGATGGGAGAACTTAACTTCTTCCTAGGACTACAAATCAAACAAGAAAAAGAGGAAATTTTCATCAATCAAATAAAGTACACAAAAAAAATTCTCAAGAAGTTTGGAATGGAATCAGTCAAACCCCGTGGAACACCTATGAGTCCTTCATGCAAATTGGATAAAGATGTAGATGATAAGAAAATTGATAAAAATATTATAGAGGTATGATTGGATCTCTACTTTACTTAACTGCAAGTAGACCTGATATTATGTTTGCTGTTTGCTTATGTGCTAGATATAGTCTGAACCTAAAGAATCTCACTTAATTGCTGTAAAAAGAATTCTAAGATATTTAAGTGGAACTAGAATGTAGGATTATGATATTCTAGAGACTCAACATTAAATTTGATTACATATTCTAATTTTTTATGCTGGTTGTAAACTAGATAGAAAAAGCACAAGTGGAGTATGTCAATTTTTAGGTAGTAACTTAATCTCTTGGTTTAGCAAAAAGCAAAATTCGGTTGCACTATCAACTGCTGAAGCTGAATATATTGCAACTGAAAGTTGTTATGCTCAAATCCTTTGGATTAAGCGACAACTTGAAGATTATGGCATAATACTTGATAAAACACCAATTAAATGTGATAATACTAGTGCGATAAATCTAACTAAAAATCCAATCCAACATTCAAGAACAAAACATATTGAAATAAGATATCATTTCATTAGAGAACATGTAGCTAATAATGATGTTATTTTGATTATGTTTGTACTAATAAATAATTAGTGAACATATTTACAAAACCCTTAAGTGAAGAGAGATTTTGCTATCTTAGAGGAGAATTAGGCGTCTGTGATCCATTGGAATGAATTTTAAATCTCCTAGGAATGATTATCTAGAACTCAATCATTTTTTTTTGAAAGTTCTCTTGTGATTTTAAAGAAACTCTATCTAGATATTTGAACCCCTTGATTCATCTCATTCCAAAGTTGATTTATCCAAAATTTGATAACGTTTCGGACAAGTTTCAGATTCTTTGAAACTCTTATTTTTTTCACTAAAACTGTCTTGGAGCTGACACCTCTGTTATCGGAGTCGACTCTAGTTTTGTCTATAATTTTGGAGCCAACACCTGCCTTTCCGGAGTCGACTCTATTTCGGACGCTGACTGTGTTAGCAACTTAGAGTCGACACCTCGCTTTGCGGGAGCCGATACCTTGTGGTCCCAGGTTGACTTTATTAGGGCAGAGTCAACACCTTTCCTATTCTAATCGACTCCAATCTCTTCCAAACTCTTCCCCACTCATACCAAAACCCAAAATTTTTCTAATCCATCTTCTCCTAGCATCCTATGGCACCTAAATGTAGAGGATCTGTGCTTGGGGCTCTAGTGACGACAGGGAGATGAACCATGAGGCATCCGACACGGCAGCCTTCACCAAGTTCTTCCTCCATATCGTTTGCATCAACCCCTAATGCCATTCCTAGTCCGTCCTCACCCCAAATAGACGTCCTAGCAAGCCGAGTTATTACCATGGGTAGGAAGGTAGATTTCCACTTCTTTGAAGCCAAAGGTTTCTCCTTAGGGCAGCAGCTTAAGGAAATGGGATGGGAGAAGGTATGTTCATTGGATGTTCCCACTTATCCAGCACTTGTTAAAGAATTTTATCACAATTTATCTAAAGGAGACGGAGGTATTGTGAGTTATGTTAGAGGAAAGAGGATACATTTAACTTTGGAGACTCTTGATAATCTGTTGGAGATTCCTGTCATTGGATTAACTGCCAGTTCTCACAGTGAGAGAGCTGAGGCTTTATCCAGAATGCTTGGTAGGGAAGTGACTGAATTTAAAGAAATTAGGGCAAATCAATTACCCTTGGAGCTAAGGTTATTGCATAATATCTGTAGTAGGATTCTTTTCCCTAAGACAGGGAGATTTGAGTATATCTCGAAGCGAGACATTGTGATTATGGATAGTGTATTGACTAGGCAGCCTATAAATCTTGCGGTAATGATGATTTGGTACATGGCAGAAGCTGAAAATAAGAAAATGTTCACTTTACCTTATGGCATGATCTTGACTATGGCCTTTTAAAATCAAGGAGTTAATATTTCTAATAATGAGCCAATGAAGAACTTAAGGCACACTGATTATTATAACTCTGCTACATTGCATCGTATGGGATTTGTCAAAGTCATTGGCCAATAGGAAAGAAAGGGACACTTAGATGAAAGGGCAGCTGAAGTTGGAGCTACGGCACCTGGTCCATCAGAGGAAGGACCTTCACCTTCAGCAGCACCTGCACCTACACCTATTCGTACTTCTACTTTATCTGGATTTTCTGGAACTTAATTGGAGCAGCTGAAAGAGCTTTTTGCAAGTCATGAAGAGAAAATAAAGATTGAGTTAGATAGCAGACTTTTGAGCACAAGGGAGCTCTACTATTCTTTGGAAGATAAGGTAAATAGGATAGAGTCATCCTTTAGCACTTCATCTGAAGCCTTGAAGATTGATCTCATGCAGATTTTTGATAAAATCAAGGATATTGGAGGAGACTCAAAAACTTATTCCAAGTGCAATGCAGAGCTATAGGAGAAAGTCACTATTACTGCTTCTTTAGTTGAGAAGATGTTAAATGATTTTATGAAAATACAAGAAAGTGGAATGGGACAAATCCTAGCAGAGCTTAAGAAGATTTTTAGATGATCCAAGTCTAGCCAATCCAAATCCTATTCAATCTAGTATTTTTGAATGATTTCTTTAGTTATCTAGTTTGTAACTAGGTCAAGCAATATATTTTAATGTTTTGTTGAATGATGTATTTTGATACAAATGATGTAAATGAATGGTTATCCTATGATTGATGTAATGAAGTTTTTCTTTATGACTTAATGAACATTTTGGTGTAATGTTTAAGTACTTAATGAATATCAAATTTTGATGATTTTTTTAATTTAAACATTGATTTTGATATTGAATTACTCAATTCCTATGTTTGATGTTAATCTAAGTTATATAAACCTTCTTCTAAACCTTTTTGTTGATAACAAAAAAGGAGGAGAAAAGATACTTGTATATGCATAAAAGTAATGGGAGAATGGTATATGTACATGCATAAAGGATATTTGTAGAAGCAATTAAAAGTAATGAGAGAGAGAATGGTATTTATAGGCATGTTAAATAGAATTAATATCACATGGAATTAAGATATGCATAAAAGTTTCAATGAACTTAACATATGCACACACATAGGGGAGCTACCTCATTAAAGGGGAGCTTAACCTTAAATTTAAATATTTTGACAATTATGTATTAATTGATTATGCACATACTCAATGTTTTTATCATCATAAAAAAGGAAGAGATTATTGGGGAAATTATTGATCCAATTATTGATTTTGATGATTAACAAAAGCCATGAGTATATTCATTGTGTTTCTGATAAATTTGATAAGTGTTTCAGGAATTAAGAACGGTTATTTATTCAAAAGATATATAAAATTAGTTTGAATTGGTTTTTTAATAGATTATAACAAAGTTCAGAAGTTGGAGCTAACACCCAGACACATTGGAGCCAACTCTAGAGCGTATCGAAACAGTTCAGAATTTTTGGCACGGTTTAGAGCCGACACCCTAATAGTTGGAGCCGACTCTAACCTAAGATGCAGAGACTATATTTTTCGGAGGTTTGTTAGAGCCTACACCCTTGGATTTTAGAGCCGACTCTAGATCGCAATGTGTCGACACCATGAAAAGTATGAGCCGACTCCACGAAGAACTTTGTTTCACAATTTTTGGAAATCCGATTTGGAGCCGACACCTAAAAAGTAGGAGCCGACTCCAAACTATCAGAGAACGATTTTTAAAAGTGACAGATCAGCTCCAACGGCTATATTTTCTTACTACTCTTCAACAGCTCTATTTTCTTGCGTGGAGAACTCATCTAAGTACAATTTCAATGGCTATTTCTTACCTAATCTTGGATTAAGAAATCTATATAAAAGGCATCCGACCGTTCGAAAATAAGAAGTGAAAAACGAAAAAAAAATATCAAGAAAATATCTAGTGAAAAGAGAGAAATTTCAAAGAGAAATCTCTGTGTCCACGCTTATCATTTGAAGAGAGATACAAGAGAAATTCAAAAGCCTTCAAAGATCAAAATCGGAGGATTTCCAAAGTTTTAAAGGAGTGAGCAAAAGACCCAAATTTTCAAGCTTCTCTTCAACAAGCCCTGTTCAAGAATCGAAGTTCAATCTTCGTTCATCCATTCAGAAGAGAGGAGGAAAAGAAGAAAAGCTCAACCTCATATTGCTTCCAAAATCAGGCTTTTCTAATCCTTATCTATTTATATTATTTATTTGCTCAATTAAGGAGCTTTTGAATTGTTAACTTTAATTTGACTTGTGGTTTACTAATTCAATCAGGGGATTGAATTAGTTGAGGCAGTTGGCTTGGGGTAAGCTAAGTAGCTTACGGTTGGGTTGTATGCTGGTGAACCCGTGAAAACCGGCTGGGTTCGTTGTGACCCCGTGTAAAATAACAAGTTCGAGTTATGATCTTGAAAACAATTCAGCTGTAATCAGGGTGATTATAGTGTGGACCCAAGAGTTGCTTGGGAGTAGATAGGTATTGGTAACACCGAACCACTATAAATATCTTGTGTTTGTCATGATTGTCTCTATCTCTCTCTTATTGTGCTTTACATTATTGCATCACTTTACTAGTGCACTTTATCTTGTGAAATAGGTTTTAAGTTTTAATTGTTAAATTTTAAAAAGAACCCAATTCACCCCCCTTCTTGGGTTGCCATTTGGGCCAACACCACTCATGGGTATGATTCCCCGTTTTGAATCTTATTCAGTTATAGTGAATTCGAGTTCTTCCGTGTCGGATTCCGTAGAGGTATTCGAGTGCCTTAGCCCGGTCGAGGCATGGGACAATTTGGTTTTCTAAGGTACAGAATAGCTCGATCTATAGAGGTATGGTTGGCTTGGATTGCCAAGGTATGGTCGGCTTGGGTTGCCGAGGTATGAGAATGGTTCGGGTTGTCGGGGCGACCCGTCTTTGTTAAAGGCGATTCGGCTTCGTCGCTTGGCAGTTGTGCCAACTGGCTGGCAGGACGTTGAGACTGGACTTGACCCAATTGTCGATGTGTGTGGTCATTAATGCAATAATTTTACCCCTCATCACATTTCATAATATCAGAAAAGTATTAATATATTTCTATCATAAATTTGAAAAATTCTATCCATTATGTTATTAAGGCAAAAAATTAAAATAAAAATTTTATAAATAAAAATATTTTATAATAATAGCTTTTAGCAGCATGAATCATTAGATAATTAAAAGTACCATGTGCTATTCTTATTAATATTTTTTATTACTGAATGCTCTTTCTTAGTTTCGTTATCAAACATTTATCAAACTTTTGCAGTATTTCAGTAAATGTAGTTAGTGGGACAAACATGATCTTTTTAAAAACTAAAGTTTTACTGCTCAAGGCTATGCACACATAATTACCGAATGAGATAGATCCTTATAAATTTTAGGTTATAAAAAAAAAGGAGTTACTAATAGATATATAGAATTGATAAAAGATATATATGATAGAGCAATAATTATTGTTAAAACAATAATAGAAAAAACTAGTAGTTTTTAATTACTGTAGGTTTACATCAAGGATCTGCCTTAAGTTCATATCTTTTTGTATTAGTTATGGATGAATTAATCAAACATATTCAAAATAATATCCCATGGTGTATGTTATTTGTAGATGATATAGTGTTGATTGATAAAACTAAATCTGAGGTAAATGCTAAGTTAGAGATTTGGAGAGAGGCTTTAGAATCTAAAGGTTTTAAGATTAATAGAACTAAAACTGAATACATGAAATATAATTTTAGTGGGAGTAGAAATACAAATGAAGAAACAGTAAAGATTGCAAGCCAAAAGATATCAAAGAATGAAAAATTTAGGTATTTGGGATCGATTATACAATAAGAATGTGAAATAGGTGAAAATGTGAATCATATAGTTAAAGCATGATAGATTAAGTAAAGAAGTGCTTCGGAAGTATTGTATGATTGGCGCATCTTATTAAAATTAAAAAAAAAATTCTATAAAATTACTATTAGGTCAGTTATGCTATATGAACAAAGTGTTGGACAATATTGAAACAATATGTGAATAAATTAAGTGTAACAGAAATGCATATGTTAAGATGGATATGTAGTAAAACTTTAAAAGATAAAATTAAAAATAAATATATAAGAAAAATAATAGAAGTAGCCTTAATTGAAGATAAAATGAGAGAAAATCAATTATGATGGTTTGGATATACAACGTAGACTTTTAGATGCTTAATTAGAAAAAGTGATCTTTTAACAATCTATGATAAAATACAAATAGAGGTAGACCTAACCTAATATGGATATAAATAATTAAAAAATAATAACTATTTGTAATCTGAATGTCGACTTGATCCTGAATAGAGCAGAGTGGAGGAAGCATATTCATATAGCCGACCCAATATAATTGAGAAAAGGCTTAGATGAGTTAAGTTGAGTTGAGATAGCATGCAATGTTTCGATAGAAATTCAACAATAATCAACCATGTTTGAAGATATAAGAACATTGGGCTGCTTTGATGAATAATCATGAGCTTTAGCTATTATTTAACTAATCATGGCTTATGAGGGATTACTAATCCAAATACTTCGGTCCCCACGCTTACTGACCTCTAGGTACCCCAACAGCGCTTCCATGCCATTTGACAAGTCAAACGCATAGTTCTGCTAAGATAAAGCCGTGTAGGATGGCATGCCAAAATTGATGGATGTAATGCCTCATCAATTAATTACGTACTCGGTCAAATTTTACGGATCCTTCGATGCTAATGCCCACTGGCCGTCAAGCACAGTATTGCTCCTATAACCCAGCAAGTGCAACTGGTAATTGGAAAAACCTTTGTTCATCATTTTAGTATAATGACTTGCATCATGTATGATAATTTATTCGTGCATAAACCTGCATATCTGTAATGCATGCAAAACCTAGACCCCTAATAAGGATCCACGCGAAGATGAATCACCGCATCCGATACAGATAAAGACGTGTACAAAAACTTTTCCCTAATAATTAACTAAGATAGCAAAACCAATCTCGTTTCCATCAAAGTCCATCACCATCAAGGATGGGTACATAGAAGCATTGCATGCTTATTAATGTCTCTTCAAAGATTAGTACGCACTGTGCATTCTTCTCCTATGGTTCTTTCTGATGCTGAGTTCTATAGTAGAATGAGCTCCTCCGAGTTCAGGAGAAAGTTTTTCATGCATCATGCACACGAGATGATAAAAGCATGCGCATCACATATGTTGGATTAGCTGCTAACGAGCATCTTGCAATCGCATATCAGCTAAAAATAATTTTCATTCTTTTATGCTCATATACATGCATGGATGATCAATTAGTGTTGTGCATAAAACTGTTTTTAGCCATAATTAATAACGGTAGGCCGCCATATCTCCATGATAGACCAGCGGTTGTAGCATTAGAACTTAATTAAAGAGACCGATACTCCTGCAGCTGCGTTACGAGCTCGAGTCTCGACCAAGTTCAAGAGCCATGCTGACTGTTAGACGGTAAAATAACCCGAGCTTAGAGCCACCTTGACTTCCCTGCTCCTCCGAGTTCTTGGAGTACTTCCACGCCCAGGCAATCAAGCACGGTCCTTCGGCATTCACAACAGTAGACACGTCTCATGACGATCTCAGTGAATGTTCATGACGGATTCTCTGAGAACTATGATATGATGGATTTGATGGGGAAAATAACATGGACGCCTGCAAATGCGTGGCATTCAGTGATGCCTACTACCTAGAAACTGCGGCACTTTCCACGGCTTTTGCCCTTTGGTCTATCATGCAGCTTTGGCGCGCGCGGTGAATAGCTAACTTGAGACGGCTTGGATCTTCCAGGCATGAGTATTTCTTTATCTGTAGCAATCTTTAGTCCAAAGAGTTGTCAGACAAAATAAATACCATATTGGAGCCCTTGGCTCGTCAACTCCGCTTTCATAACTTATCTGGCTGGAACTAGATGCATCATTCAGCCGTAGCCCAACCTCTTGTGAGCAGCCAATGAACGGGTAAGGTTTCTAGGGACGATGAATGAGTTGTTATATAGGCGTTAAAGAGAAATTTTTTTGGAAAAATCATAGTAGGAGGATCAGGTCGAGCCGGGTCGTTGTACCTTGGGGAGGAAAAAGGGCAAGGATAGGCCTAAAAGAAGAACAGAAGCCAAGAGACTTTACATCGTCCGGGAGGAGGCAGTGGTTTGGTGTTCTGGAGGACAAAACCCGCTTTCATGCACTAACTTTGCCTTTTTTGGTTTTTTGTTTGGGCTTTGCAGCGTCTCGCAGAAATGAAAAGGCTAAAGCGGGCAAGAGCGCATGAAACCGGGACGATTAGGAGGCTGATTTGTATCGGATTAATTACTAATCTTTTCTCACGCCATTGTCGATCCTCCACCAATTTCCAACCCTTTCCATTAATATAATATTAGCGGCTTATTTAGTTCAAGATAATAACGCGTGGTTCTCACTGCTCGCAGACAGTGCAACTCCTAATTTCTAATAATTACGAAACATGGGGACGCTGGGACCAGTCTCGCGTACACTGTACGATTGGTGTATCTAAGTTGATGGACGGTGTGGATTGATACGCGGCTTCAAGCAGAATGGCATCTGGGCATTGTCACATCGAAAAGATCGGATGGCGCGTGCCGAGGATGCGACCTACTCATTCTCCCATCGCCTAACATCGGGTACTTTCCTAAATGCCGTGGCTCCCACGGCATTTGACGGTGATGGGACGCCTAATTTTCCTACTTTCTCCAATTGGTACACCCCGCTGTCGGAGGGTAAAGAAGTGTATGTATTTCGCTCGCGGCCGTTGGATCTTCCATCGCAGGCTTCAATTGCTAATTAAGAGTTTTAGACACGTAATCGAACAAAAGGTGTACTTAAACGCACGTTTAATTTGAAAACCGAAGTTAATTAATCAGAGTTCCAAATAAAATCACGGACACCGCCCGCCATTAACGGTACCGTACACTTTGTTTTCTGGTGGTATTTTTGTAACTTAGTCCTTCCTAATGGCACCGTATTCGACTCTGTTCGATTTCCGCCATCACGTGGTTGCCAAAAAGGAGCATCATCACCTCTGTCGTCTCTCTTTCTGTTTCTCCCTCTCCCTCCCTCCCTCCCTCCCTCCCCCCTGGTGGAGGCGACCGGGTGGAAGCGGCGGTGGATTCCGGCTGGCCTCCCGTCGGATTTCCGGCGACGTTGATGGCCGAGAGGAGTAGACGAGCTGTTCTATGGTTGGCCGTCGTCCTTTTGAGTGTCTGGCTTCTACACGGGTATGTGTGCTTCAACTGCGGGGCGGTGGCAATCCGGATATTTCCGGCGAATTCCAGGGATAAAAGTATGGGGACGCCGCTCATTGGGCGGCGGCCAGTCCCTCTCCGCCGGGCCACGGCGGCGGCGGTCGGTGGTTTTGATGATAGTAAGCGAATGGTGCCGACCTGCCCCGACCCACTCCATAATCGGTAGCCATCTCTCCTCCTGGAATGCCCCCATCTCTTCTCGAAGGAGGTTTTTTTCGTAGTTTTTTTTTTTTCTTTTCTTTTTTGTGGGCATGTATAGATGATGACTGGAGGAAAAGGAGGCGTTTTTGTATCAGTAGAATCTCCTACAATTTCTTATTAAATTTGTTCTTAAATCAATGCTTTTACCTTTGCTAGAAATGTAACTAAAAGGGGGAGATTCTTGGCATACATAGTCTTATTTTATGTCTGAGAAAAAATTTAAAAAAAAAAAAAACTGCCCAAATATAAAATTAAATTTTGTGTTCCAGATCTCCACCCTTCCAAAGCTCTCTTCTCCTCGGAAAGTTGTTTTATTAGCCAGACAAGAGGGGGAATGATACGGAGGACTAGATCCTTAGCCCAACTCAAGAAGAAATTCCTTTCTCAAATATCTCTAATATTCTATCTTCCTGCATTCTGATGTTAAGCAGTGAGATTTTCTTGAGAGGTGGTGTACTTACCAAAACAAGCAATTATCCGCCGGCTATTTGCCAAAACTAGTAAGTGCGACTGCGAATTACACTAACCGAACGTCCGCATAAAAGTGTACGTGCGGAGAATCGGCATCCAGAGATTTGACTGTTCCGATTTGATGACTATAACCATCCCAAGATGGCAAGTTATTCTTCTGTCTCCTAAGTTGCAAAAATTTCCACTACATTATTTGAGATTCAAAATAGATATAGATCTCATAAATAGGAATGCAACTTGAGCTGTACCTGTTGAATTCGATTTGCCGCGATACTTAAACTCATGTTTATTCAACTAAATTTGAAGGATTTAGATTTAATTTGGATTTATTTGCAATTGATCCGATCTTGGGTTATAATTAATTCAAACATGAGATACAAGGCTGTAGGCCTCCGCAAGCCGCAATACGTTCGAGTTCCAACCTAGGCCTAGATCGATTCTGATTTTTGAGTCTCTTTGATGTTTTATTTTTTTTTGGTACAAATGGTGATTACACCACTCTAGATCGGGTCATACCCGAAATATCATAATACAATAACTGGAAGAGAATAAGAGGGCAAGGGTCATCCTAACTCCATCTTCAATTACCAGAGTAAGAGGCCATCCTGGCAGCAATCCAGTCAGCGACTCCGTTGGCTTCACGATAGATGTGGCGAATCTGGATATTAGTAGCTTTCAAAATCATAGAGCGGATATCACCAATAAGGGAGAGTAGGCAAATGGGAGCTGAACTTCCGCTGAATCCAGCGAATCACGGTGATAGAATCACCTTCAATGATTAGACGGCGAGCACCGAGAACACGAATAGCATAGAATAACCCTGCCAAGCCGCATGTAGCTCAGTCTGAGGCACAGAAGAATCCAGCAAACCAAACCCTCCAGCTGCCAGCATCATCCCACTCGCATCACGAATAACAAAAGCTGATCCAGCACTTCTACCACGGACACTCCCATCAAAGTTTATTTTGACAAACCCTGAAGGAGGGGGCTCCCAAGAGATAAAAACTGTATGCCGGTTCGCTGCCGCAGCAGCATGGGAGTCCCAGTGGCCAGGGTTCGCAAAATCCATAAAACCCTGATGGGAAGTGTACTCAACATAAAGGAAGACAGTCGCCCTGAGAATCCTACCAGGAAGAAGGACCCTGTCCGAGAATATAATCCGATTCCGAGACAACCAAATCTGATAAGCAATGTACGCCCACAAGGACCTCTCTGATGAATACCCCTTCCCCTGCCCTTCTTTAATAGACTCGTTGCTCGCTCGCTCCCATGCCTCTCAGAGTCCCGGTCTGAAGCCTCAACCCTAGCGCTTCCCATTTTGTTCGTTTTAGTCGCTCGTTTCTATCTACCCTCAACCTCTCCTCGTCGACCATCAGCCACCATTGGACCAACATCAACTCTCATATGCAATCCCAAGTACCCAGTTCCCCTCCATCTACAGCACCATAAATAGCCTCCGATGTATCCAGGCTGCCCCCGCCTCGATTCTATGTTCAGCAATCGCATCACACCACATCGTGCAAGCTTGCTATGCCCCTCTCTCTTTCTCTATCGATCGATCTCTTTCGAAAGGGAAAAAAAGAGAATGAGTGAAGTCGACACCTGTGAACTGGGAAGTGCTGGACTCCCTTGTCTTAGATTTTGCTAAGTTCGAGCACCTTGTGGAAGATTCATCTCCTCCGACTTTGCCCTCCTCTTCTCCCTCCCATCATCCTCTTCTTCTTCCTCCTATCGGTTGCCCCTTATCATTCGTCAGATCCGTCGGTGCATCGAGATGAGGGACATAGATGTGCCCATCGACTAGCTATGGCTCCACATTCCGGCGATCCTTGATGACCATCGGATCCTCTTTCGGTTGCAGAAGCAGGCAATTTTGGTTTTGGTCCCAAATTTTATCTTTTTTCTCTGTTGTTTCGGTTTTGATTAATTGCTATTATATTTGTCGTTTCTTTTAAAATTTATCGAGCTTTTGAGGAGAGATGGAGAAAGATCGGGATTTGGTCATTGAGTGCCTGCGGATTGCTCTTGCTCTGTGCGCCCTGGATGCTTATTCGATAACTAACGGCCTTCTGCTGCGTTATTTTTTATGAAATTTATTTTTTTTTTACTTAAATTTTTTTTTTCCACTAGACTATTTTAATTTTGAGAATTTTAGGCTTAACAATGTATGGGTGGGGTGTAGTGAAATGGGTGATGAATAGAATGTAGGGTTTTTAGTGGAAAATTTTGTGCAAATAGCAATGGTATTCTTTTTTAGGAAGCATTTTCAGATGTAGAGTGAAGCTTGTTTGTTTCAAACTTCAGCTTGTTTATGCGATGTGAAGTTTATTTTTTTCAAACTTTAGTTTATTAATGCAATGTTAAGCTTGTTTATTTTAGATTGTCATTTTTTTTCATCATTCCGAATTCTAATTCGAAACTCAATCCGTATCCAATTTTTAAAAATAAGGTTAAAATTAAGATTTTACAAATAGAATTAGAATTAGAATTAGGGTTAGAATTAATATTTTACTAATAGAGTTAGGATTGTTGCCGCCAAGTCACGTTCCTCCAACGTCGGAAAATAGAGATCCTCCTCCTCGAAGAAGCTCCTGCAAGAAAGTTCCCAGAGACTGGTGGGGATCCTTCGACGCTCAAGTAAACGACTCGAGAACGGTGAAGAAAAGAGCTAGTAGAAAATAGCTAGAGAGCTTGAGTTTATATCCCTTTCCTCGTGAGTGTGAGTTCTTGTATCTGTTCGAAGATCCCTTTCCCTCTTTTAGAAGGTGACTAATCCCTACGTGTTATTGTTCAGTAGCGGACAGGTGGCCATGCTGACATAAACATATCGCAATCGACACTGGCATGTCAGAGGTGTCTTGCCTCACTAGCCACCTGCCAGGTACAGTACCACAGTGGCAGATGGTATTAGTCGCGTCAGGCATGTGCCATTATGAATAGTGGCCATATGGTAATTGCAGATGGTTGGCGGGCTACATGGTAGTGTCAGACGGTTCGAGACAGAGGGTACCTGAGGTCCAAGGCCAAGGGACCGCAGGTAGAGGCCGAAGGGACGAAGTTTAAGGCCGAAGGAACATAGCTGGAGGCCGAGGGGAACTCAAGATCCGAGGCCAAGGGGACCTAAGGTTTGAAGCCGAAGGAACTTGAGGTCCGAGATCAAGGGAACCCGCAGCTGGAGGCCGAAGGGATGAAGTCCGTGGCTGAGAGGACTCGTAGCTGAAAATTGAGGGGACTTAAGCTCTGAGGCTAAGAAAAATCTGAGGTCCGAAATCGAGCGGATCTGAGGCTCGAGACGAAGGTTGAGGGGACCTCAAAGACTAAGGCCGAAGGGGTTTCATCGGTTATGTTCTTCGTTAACTTTAATACGATTTGATCAGTCACATTAAGAATTAAGATAGAAAAAAACTCGAGTTCCGTGAGTCCAAACTGCACCCCAGCTAATAAACGGGCGATCCGATCGAAGTTTAAGATAGATTTAGATGTTATAAATGGACGGTCCGGCAGAGAGCTAAATCAAAGGACCATCCGACCCGAAGGACAGGGTGAGTGACGCCATAATTCCCCAAATATATCGCCTTCCCGCTATCTTATCCACCACGCCGATAGACAAATCTATGCGAGCAAACGGTCCGTGGGCCAGTGGGTGATCTGAACGGTGGATCGACATCCGCATAAGAATTATCACGCCGGTGGCGTTCTCGGTGCCTCCAGACACGCGGCGGAAGGGGGAAGATTTGTCGGGTAGGGGTTTGGGTGGGAATCTCATCGGCCTGCTCGCCGCTTCACCGCCGTAGCATTCATTAAACGCAACTGGGCTGATATGACTGATGAGAGATTTAAGATATTTGGGGTTTTTCTAACTATTATGCGAACGTCTGCTCGCTTCGTTCAAAAAGAAGACTCGGTCTCAGGCTTGCAGCCCACCGCGCTCCAGAGATCATGTGAATTTTTGCTCCTTTTGTGGACAAGACGGTCGATCAAATCTATGCCTGCCGATGAAATCGTCATCCCTGCCGTGGAGTCGTGCTCGTGGTGGTGTCATCGGCACGAGCCGAGTTATGGGGATGGGTACTTTGGCCCGGCGGTGTCTGCGTTCTGGTCTCGAAAAAGTCAAGCACTTTGTTTCTTTTAGCTGAAATGACATTCTAGTAGCTGGAAATCTGGAAAGGAGAAGGTGGCCTGGGCTCTGGCTAGATGTATTTAATTACTTGTTCTTTGGGAAATAAGTAATCATGTCCTCTTGGGATGCCCCTTCGCTGGAATTTTTTTGGGGAGAACATGGGAAGAAAGCCTAGTTTCACAGGTCGGCTAGTTCCATAGCTTGTTTCATCTCAGGAAGCGTAGGGATCAAAGAGGACTAATGGGGAGTTTTAGAGCGCATGAGGATCTTGTCTGCCACCGTTTGGATGGGGGACCAAGAAAGAGTATGAATGCTAAAATATTCAGAACTGTCATACGAGCCTGAGGGTATCAGAAGTCAGAGGTGAAGTTTTATTGCTTTATTTGAAGGGTTTTTTTGTTTGTTTTTTTTGAAAAGTTTGTTTTTTTTATATTTATTTTATTTCATGATCTTGATAAATTTTTTTTATGAGAAATAAGATGCTTGTAAGATCACATATTTCATTCATGAATGAAATCTAAGATAAAAAAAAAAAAGAGAGAGAGAGAAAAAAAAAAAAAGGAGAGACTTTGTTGATCACATGGCAGCTGCACCCCATATCCATAAACCAGGCTCTGTAAAATATGCTAAAAAAATGCAGCAGACAAGCTAAAAGTTCAATATGCAAGCACTTTATATATATATATATATAATATGATTGATAGTTTATGTGAGTATAAAATTGAACAGTATTTACTTTTTAAATAACCTATTAGGATTTTATAATAAATAAACTACATGTTTTTTTTTTGTTTTCTTATATTTATGTTTAATTTTTTTATCAAGAATATCGTTTAATGCCGAAACAGAGAGAAAAAAATAATTATATATATTAAATAAGATACGATAATGAATTTATTTTATTATTATTTGACGTTTTAAAATTTGGATTTTTAAAGCTCTGCACCCTTGGGTTTGGCACCGAAGCGACCATACGCCTCCATTCATTCTCCTTCGCCGGCTCAATCCTGTTTATTTTCTCAGACGTGGCAGATGCCCAACCGGAGGCCATAATGCAGCGTCCGTACAATCCCCAAAAATTCGGTTCTTGACTGGAACTCCAGGTGTCCTCCATTTAAACTTTTTAAGTCTATGTTGAGCTGGACAAAAGAGAAAGAGATTCCTCACTGATTCTTCCAATTTGCTTGAAGAAGGAGCATCTGCGAGTTCCAAGCACCCTCATTTAATCACCTTATTATTGTAACTTTGTAAGAGCCATGCAAAAACAAAGTAAAAAATATTTAATTTAACCTACTCGATTATTAGACTATTACAATCTTTAGGCTATGTTTAAAATAAGGAACAAGGGGATATTCTGAAATAGGAGATATCTCTTCTTATCCTCAAAAGCTATAACTAAAATCTAGAGAAAATAATTCTAAAAAAGTTTAGTCAGATGGAATGAACTTATTCCCTAGGGATCCCAGAAATAACTTGAGTTATCCCTTGATAGCAAAGCTGTTATTTAAAAAAGATGATTATTCCTTGAGCTATTCCCTGGATAAATACTATCCTATATACTTATCCAGAAATAACTTTTTATGAATCAAACACTACCTTAAGAAGTTTCATACTTATTGTTGCCGCCGGGATCTATCCTCCGACTTGGGCGCAATTGGTCTCCTGATCTGGGCTTCCTTCTGGGCGGACCTGCACAGAAGTCCTCATGCGAGAGGCGTTGGGGTGGCCCTCCGCGGAAGACCCTCCGATGCTCAAGTCATTGAGAATCGACGATCAATAGAAATGAGGAGAAGGATCTCTCTAGGGAGTCCCTCCAGGGTGGCCAATCGGGAGCTCTAGGAGAGCACCGATGAGCAGTGAAGTGAAGAGAGAGTGAGTGAGAGTGAGAGTAAGCCAGTAAGCCAGGAGCTGTGAGCGCCTACCTGAGAGAATCTGGGAGTGTCATATTTATAGGTAATCACCTGGATCTTGAGTGCCTTCTGGAAGGTTCGAAGGTTGTTAGGATACAGAGATGACTCGAATCAAGCTGTTGTAAGGCCGATGGGATCCGTATCTTGTTCGTTGAAGGATCGACGGCTGTGAGTGCTCTCTGATGGCCTGAGATCTGATGAGTGCGTACGATCTAGGCCGTTTTATAGATCCTAGGCCACTCCTCGATATGATTCTTTGTTTGGGATTCTGTTACACTAGGCCTGGGCTCTCCCGCGTTGGGTTCCATGGAAGTGTGTGTCGAGCCATGGATCGCTCGGGGGTTACTCGAAGAACCGGGCTATGGGTAGCTCGGGGGGAACCGAGCTATGAATGACTCGGAAAAGCCGAGCCATGGGTGGCTCGGGGGGAACCGAGCTATGAATGACTCGGGGAAGCCGAGCTATGGGAACCAAGCTACGAAATGGCTCGGGGAAGCCGAGCTATGGGAAGCTCGGGGAAGCCGAGCTATGAGTAGCTCGTGGAAGTCGAGCTACGGGAAGCTCGGGGAAAGCTGAGCTATGGGTTGCTCGGGAAAACCGAGCTACGGGTGGCTTGGGGAAACCGAGCTATAGCTTGCTCGGTCCGCTGGACTACATTAGTTAGCTCGTTCTTCATGGGCATAATGTAGCGGGCGGGGGGATGGGACTGATCTTAGCCCCTTCGCATGGTTATCAATGCAATGGCGATTTTACCCCTCAACACATGCCCCCCACTCCCTAGTTCGAAGCGTAGGTTCGGACGTAGGGAGTATAACTTAGGTGGCGCAATCCGAACGGGGGACACGTGTTTGACAGCCCACGCAATGATGCCCTAATTAATGCGGTGGGGCCGTCTTGCCTTTTCGAGGTGGATCCATCATTCCTTAGGAGCGAAGGCAACAACTGGGGAAACGCCGCGTAGGAGATCTTGATTTTCACAACGCCCGTGGTGGCGGTTCCGGACGCCTTGGTTGAGACGCCTTATCCTCACCCTGAGGCGATTTTTCCTTGGGAAAAATGGAGTCGTGGCGGCGCCATCCCTATTTGAAGCGCTCTTTCGCTTTCTCTTAGAGAACTTCTTCTTTCCGTTTTCATAGCGATCTTGCTCAGTGTCTCTTGCGATTGAAGACATGGTGAGTCCGAGTGATCAGGCTTCAGAGGTGACCTTGGCGGACCTGGAGCGGATACGCCGTCTGTACAAGATCCCCCAGGATGTTACCTTATTGCTTCCGACGGCTGAGGACAGGGTAACATCCAGATTGGGAGACGGAGCCTTCTACTACGAGGAAAGTTTGAGGGCAGGCCTTAGGTTTCCTCTTCATCCGCTGGTGCGGGAGGTGATGAAGTTCTATAATATATGCTTCACCATGGTGGCTCCCAAAAGTTGGCGCAACCTCATCGGGTTCATTTCGTTGTGCAACCGTGTTGGAGTGACCGCGACCCTTCCGATGTTCAGGGTGTGCTTCAATCTGGTCTCCGGGAGGGCCTCAGAGTGGCCCTACATCGGCCTCCGGAGGTCCTTCAAGATGATCTCCGATAACCCATCGTCGATAAAGGAGTGGAAGTCGCGATTTTTTCATAGTCGAGGGGAATATCGGCTTGGATTTTCCTCGGGTGTGGGGACAATACGCAAAGGATCCAGAAGCGCATCCAGAGTTAACCGAGTCGGGGAAAAGGGATCTGATCGTGTTGCACGGCAGTCGAGCGCTTCCAGCCAGTGTCCTTCTATCGAAGGATGCTCTTTTTGCGACCGGATTGAGTCCCGTCGATCCTCGCGATGAGTATCACTTCGCGGCCGATAGCTTAGTGCGGCTCCATTTTCAATTTTTGTGCGAACTAACAGGCGAATCACATTGCCCCTATAGCCAAAAGGTCGGCACTCGCAGACCAGATAAGGGAGGAGCTGGGAAAGCGCCACAGGAGATCCGGCTCCAGTAGCAAGCATCGGGCCGGGAAGAGGGCCCGCCCTTCTGGCTCCCACCCTAGGGGGATCAGGAGAGACGATGACGATCGGCGCTCCTCATCGCCGCGGGCCGGAAGTATCAAAGTTCCGGAGGCGCATGATCTTTTGGCGCCGGAGGAGGGTCTGTCCGGAGGTGAAAGTCGGGATGTGGAAAGGGTTTCGAAGGAGGCTGCTGAAATTTTCTCCCCACCTGTCGTCGTTCTGTCCGACGATGGCAAGGGAGAGACGCCGGTTGACTTGGGGGCCCCCGTGAGCGGGGCGGCTTGGTCTCCCTCATTGGAGGCCGGTGGCTCGGAGAGGTTACAGGCGGAGGCGGGAGTGACCTCCGCTTCAATCGAGGTGGGATAAGTGGTTACGGCTACTGAGGTTCGGCCTGGGCCGCTGGTGGGAGAGCCAGCAGGTGACGAGGGGATGGCCGAACCTGCCGAACCAGCGATCGAACCTCGCGGGGTGCTTTCCGGTGAAGGGCCTTTCGCCGAGGATTTGGAGGCTCCGAAGGAAGCCGAAGTTCCTGAAGTGTCTGTTGTGGGCAGGGGGATTTCCGAGGAGGTAGAAGCAAAAGAGGAGGAAGAAGGAGAAGGAGGGGAGCCGTCAAGCGAAGGGGATGTTTGGGCCGAAGCTCCCCTCGCCGGAGTCGAAGTGCCCGAGGCTTCTCAAACGAGGGCTCTGGTGGAGGAAGCCGACCAACCGAGGGGCTCATGCGTCACGGGTGCCCAGGTTGGCTCCCTGAGCGCGGACTTCCACTCACGCGACCCGAAGGTGAGTGTCATGTTCTCCGCTCTGATGCGGTCCGCGTTCCAAGGGGAAGAGAGTTCCTCGATGAGGGAGTTATCCGGAGAACCTTGTTGAGATGGCCTCTAGATACATCGGGGCGCCGAATGAGGCTTTTCTTCTCCCCGAGATTGATGATCTTGCTCTCACGAGGATCGCTATAGATTATGCGTCTCGGGTAGGTTGTCGCACTGAAGTAGGATCTTTAGTCAGCTAGTTCGACTGCATTCTTTATGTGTGCAATCCTTTTTTGCAGAATGCCCTGATCATGAGGGCACTGAAATGGCGCTTGCATCTGGCTGTTGGAGCTTGGGCTCGGGCCCGCTAGGAGGTCGATCACCTCAAGGAGAGGGTGGATTCTACTGATAAACTTTCCCGAGCCCTGGTAGTCCTTCAGAGGGAGCTCGAGGAGGCTCGCAGGATTCTTGCAGTTGAGAGGGAAAGAGCCTCTCAACTCGCTACACAGGTCAGTGAGCTCCAAGGCTTCCGCGAGCAATCTGAGAAGGCTAGTCTGAAGCTTTCTCAGGCCAAGGCTGAGCACGAGAGCAAGGTCAATTCTATGCAACATTCTTTGATAAGAGGTGGGACCAGTTGAAAGCCAGCCATACCGAAGATAAAGGCAACTGGAGCAAAAGGCTCGAGAAGGAAGAGCATAGATGTCGGCGGCAGTAGGACCACCTCACCCGCCTGAATAAAGAGCTCACCGACACAAAGGATCGGCTAAAGTGGTCGGATGAACGAGCCGTCTGACTTTCTGACGAGCTCGACTACGCCCGCCAAGAAATTGGAGACACCCAGTCCCGGGTGGACGAGCTAAAAGAGAGCCTTCACCAAAACCAATCGGCTAAGTCTAGGGCTCTTAATAGGGTCCAAGCGCTGGAGGGTGAGCTAGCCCGGCGGGACGAGCAGGTAGGGCGCTATTTGTTTTACCCATTTTGGTCTTTTGGCTACCGCTTTACTTGGCTTTTTGTCTGCAGTTGAACAGGACGAGCCAGGAGTTTCAGGGGCGGTTGGCGGCATTTGGAGAGGAGGCGGCCTCGAGGCACCGAAGGATCTCCGAATTGGAGAAGCAATTAGCTGAGGCAAAGCGCGGGCCTCTTCAGCGGTGGAGGAGTACAAGAACTCTACCGAGTTTGCCGACGAATGCAGGGTGGCCTGCGCCGATGCATTCCAGCCCGGCGAAGAGGAGGCGCGGGCTAAGATTGCCCAGACTTATCCTGACCTGGACCTGTCTTGTTTGGAAGCTGAGTATGATGAGGCACGCACCCCGGGGGCCGAGGACGACGAATATGGAGAGATTTCTGACGTCGATCTCGAAGCTATTCTGGGAGTTGACGTTGCCACCGAGGTACCCCGGCGAGACACCATTGAGAAGGGGGGCCAAGCGATGCTCCCGCCGGCGCTGCCGCAGGAGATGCCGGGCCTGATCCCAAGTCTTGACCCTTTGGGGGCTATATGTATTTTCTCTTTCTTTTGTTTTGTAGTTTGACCGAAAATCAGTAAATGGATCAGACATTTTTCATTTGTTTGTCTTTCCTGGATGGTTTCTTGTCTCGAATTTTAGTCCTAACTACAAGTGCCGCTTGGTTGGTTTCCGGGCTCGAATTTTGAAGGAACATCTTGGTCAAGGCCAAGGCATAGGGATAGCCCCGACGAAAGAGTCGAGCGACAACACAGCTTGGTGCAAGAGGAGTTTGAGAGACGATTCGATTCGGCTTTAACCGAATGGCGCAGTGGTTCGGCTAGGGCCAAAAACTGAAATAGCTCGGCTGAGGCCAAGGGGTGAAGTGGCTCGGCTAGGGCCGAGGGACGGAGTAGCTCCGCTAAGGCCGAGGAAAAAGGCAGCCCGGCTAGGGCCGAGGGACGGAGTAGCTCGGCTAAGGCCGAGGTAGTCCACCTTACCAGTGGCCAGACTGTGGTCGTGCCTTGACGAAAAGAGGAGGGTTTGTCCCCGAGTGGGGGTTTGTTGAACCTTCGCTGTCACCCCTTTATTCCTCCTGGTAAAGAGTGGGTTTGGCCTTTGCATCCATTTATTACCCCTGTCAGTGCTTTGTCCTTTCCAAGGTAGGTCAATTTTCGTTTCACTGAAGCATGTAGTACGGCTCTGCAGCTAGCAAAAGGTCGCCTGGCACCTCCGACAGACCTTTGCTATATTGGTCTTTCTCGACGCGGGCTGCTTTGGCGTGTGGTGTAAGTGCTTATTTGCCATTGAAGGATGTCATTTTCGCAGGGCGATCCCTCGGATCCGCCAGTATCTGCAAGATCAATGGATGATTTTCTGCATTTAAAGCTCGTGATTCGGGATCAGAGATAATCTTTTGGTATGCGTTATGGCTCGAGCGATGCGCTTGGCGCGCATTGTGGGGCACTGTTTTTATTTCAGGAGGCCACATGGTGGTGCGGGTTTGGCGACTCGAATCTCGAGGCTTTTTGTTCTCGTAGCTGTTCCCGGTTCGTCTCCGCCTATAAAAAAGGGGGAAGAGGACCGTGTTGGGCCATCCCAAAGTTTTCTTTTTTGTAAACTGTGGAGGTGCACACAATGCCTGTTTCTTTGGGGCTTAGAGCGAGAGGACCGAGCTTTCCCCTGCAAGTCATCGTCGTCCTCCGGACAGTTGGGGTGACGAAGGAGCCGTCGAGGGTGGCTTGCCCTCAAAAAAGGAGCTCCGAAGATCGTATGGAGAGCGCACAGGAGGTCCGCAGAGATCACATGGAGAGCGCACATATACGCTTCCTGTGTGACCTTTGCGGTTCACCTTTGGGGACGTATGGTAGGAAGTGTACGCGGGCTCCCCATGGCTTGCATGAATTTTTCCTCCTCCCTGGCCCAGATCCCTAGGCTCGTCCGCCCGAGGAATCTTTTTCCATGTGAGGAGGGGGTGATGGTGTGTCGCCCGCTGGTACATTGCCTCTCGACTTGGGCAATGGCTAGCTGTACACACTAGATTTGGGGGAGTGCCCTGGTATCAGGGTCGCGAGCTTCCTTCCTACTCGTCGGAGGGCCCTTCAGTTGGGTGGTTTGGGGTAAAAACCCATCCACCCTTTCTGATTTCTCTGATATCTCGATTGGGACACCGAGATATCATTATTAACCAAAGCTAGTCGCAACGGTCGGGCCGAGTCGTCCGCTCATTATCGGCGCGAGCTGATTGGTTCGTGGTTTGCCTGATTTGTTGGACCGGATGCTGGAGCATCATAGTCACTCGAAGTTGCTTTGAAGCAGTTTGCCCGAGTTATGTACTCGTTTTTATTTCATGCATTTCAATGTACTTGTAATGCCTCTCAGGCGGTTGTAATTCATTTCGATGGTAATGAAATAAAGAAAGTTTTGTTCTTTCTCCTATTTTCTATTTCTTTTGTGCCAAGAGTTGTTGTTGGCAATGAAACGAGGCAGGGATATCATTCTTTCTTGGCCGAGGATTCTGCGCGATCCGACATAGTCGGGGCTCATAAGCTGCCTAAATTCAAACGGAACCCTGGAGATTGTTCGGCAGTGGAACATATTCCTTAACTTTGGCCGAAGCTCAGAGATTTATTACTCGGCCCTGCCGAGGTTCAGAGATTTATGGCTCGGCCCTGCCGAGGTTCGAAGATTTATGGCTCGGCCCTGCCGAGGTTCGGAGATTTATAGCTCGGAGGGATGACTTGGTCACCACCAGACTTATGATATTTGGTTCCTGCGAGATTCGGTGCGAAGCACCAAAGCGAAACGGGCGGCGCATGGGTACACCTGATATTTATGATTTGGCTACTTCTGAGGGAAGCAAGTCAGCGTCAGGTGCTGACGCTCTTTTTTTTCATACTTTCCAAGGGGTGGCCGATTTAAGGCAATTCGGAGGAGTTTCAAGGGCATTTACTCCGCGAGGGCCCGGCAGATCGGGAGGAACCCAGTTTCTAGAGAAGGAGGGGGTTCTCGAGTAATTCGTTGACGTTTACCAATTTTCCTCAGAAAGGGGCACGACCCCTCGCATCCTGTGGGCGCCTGTCAGAGTGGCGACACGTGGCGAATTCTCATGGGTCGGTATTTATGACCCGACCGATCAAGATACTCGTCAGAGGGGTATAAATATGGATGAGAGGGATGCCAGCATTTACCATCCTTTTGGTTAGCCTCTCAACAGCTTCCGATATGGCTTCTCAGGGTGGAGAGCAATCGTCCAATGAATCTGGTGTAGTTAGCGATGGTCGTGGAGGCTCCCAGGGGGGCCGTTCCGTCGTGATAGTTGATGGTATGGCCTTAGCGTCAGCTTCGCAAGCCATGAGCAGCTTGAGAAGGCGGTCGAGGAGTACCTCGCCGTTTCCACGAGGGAGGCCGAGGCCCTTCGCCGGGTCATACACCGGCAGGAGGGGGAGATAGCATCCCTCCGCCAGCAAGTTGCCGAGCTGTCCCGGCATGTGGAAGACCTGGCAGCTCCTGATGGGAGACGTTAGGCCTCTGCGAAGGCCATTTTTCTTTCTTTATGTATTTTTTTCTTTCTTTTGTGCTTTTCTTATAAAAAAAAGAAAAAGTCCTTTTTTTGGTAATTTCTTGTTTTCTGACGAGACCGTTGTTTAGTTTATAAAAAGGGAAGAACCGCTTGTTTCGATTTGAGCCAAAGGGGGACCTGGGTGGTCCCGTGGGCTTATGCAATAAGTCATGGTTTCGTTTGCGGAGCGAGACAGGCGCTTGGGCGATAACATACAGGGATATTATTCGGGGATTTAGCAGTAGGGGGGATTCCCCGATTTGTCTGGGGTTCGTGGGCGGCCGTATAGGGCCTGCCGAGGCCTTTAGGGATTTGCTAAAGGCGCAGACTTGTGTCTGTTGGCGGTTTTGCACGGTGTGCATTTTTCAGACTGACCGAAGTTCTGGGGACCATTCGGAAGTCCTTCGGCTTCAATCAAGGTTTGCGTGTTTTGGTTTTGGCCGGGGCTTTATGCGCTCCGGTTTTAGCCGGAGCTTTAGAATTCATCACTAGGCCCAACTGAGGTTCAAAGACTTGTTGCTCGGCCCAGCCGAGGTTCGAAGAATAGTTGCTCGGCCCAGTCGAGGTTCGGAGACTAGTTGCTAGGCCCAGTCGAGGTTCGAAGAATAGTCGCTTGGCCTAGCCGAGGTTTGGAGAATAGTCGTTCGGCCCTAGCCGAGGTTCGGAGAATAGTCGCTTGGCCCAGCCGAGTTTCAGAGAATAGTCACTCGGCCCAGCCGAGGTTCGGAGAATAGTCGCTCGGCCCAGCCGAGGTTCAGAGAATTCCTACTTAAACAGGTAACTCAGTCGTGCCGAGGATTAGTAAGCAGCATCTGTTTCTTTTCATGATTTTTGGTGATATAATTTATAGTGATTTATGTCATGAATCATGAAACAACATGCCGACAAAAACTTAAGAAGGTGAGCCTATAGAGGGCGTACCCTACTAATGATACCTACGGAGGTTGTCCGAATTCCACGTCGAGGGATGGACCTTCCACTTAGATCTTGCAACTTGTAGGTCCCGGGCCCGACGATCTCCGCTACTTGATAGGGCCTTCCCAGTTTGGGGCTAGCTTTCTTACTCCAGCGGTTTGGAAGACAGATGCTTTCCGGAGAACAAGGTTGCCAGGCAAGAAAGCTTTCCCTTTGACTCTGGAGGCGTGGTAGCGGGCCACTCTTTGTTGGTAGGCAGCCATTCTGATCCGAGCCTTTTCTCTAATCTCCTCTACCAGGTCAAGGTTGGTGCGGAGCTGCTCATCGCTGGCTTCCTCCGAGTAGCTTTCCACCCGCAGAGAAGGGAGCCCTATCTCCACGGGGATGACGGCCTCTGTGCCGAAGGCCATTCGGAATGGGGTTTCGCCTGTGGTACTCTCAGGGTGGTGCGGTAGGCCCACAGGACATGGTGCAATTCGTCTGCCCACCTGCCTCCGGCTCTGGAGAGTCGAGCTTTGATCCCTTGAAGCAAGGTCCAGTTGGTTACTTCGGCTGCTCCGTTGGCCTGTGGATGCCCGACCGAGGTAAGGTGGTGGTGGATCTCGTGCTCCTCGCAGAACTGGCGAAACTTCGGATTGTCGAATTGCCTGTCGTTGTCAGTGATGATAGTGCGGGAGGCCAAAGAGGCAGATGATGGACTTCCATACGAAATCCTTGGCCCGAGCCTCGGTTATTTGTGCAACTACCTCCGCCTCGACCCATTTGGTGAAGTAATCTATGGCGACGAACAAAAACATCGTTGCCCCGTGGCGAGCGGAAATGGGCCGAGAATGTCCATTCCCTACTTGGCGAAGGGCCAAGCGAGGATATAAGGACCAGGCTGGCGGAAGGGAGCCTCTGAATACTTGAGTGCCTTTGGCATGGGTCGCAAGCTCGGACAAGGTCGTCAGCATCCTTTTGCATGGTTGGCCAATAGTAACCTTGACGCAGCACCTTGTGGCATAGGGACCGGCTCCCCAGATGGTTGCCGCAAATCCCCTCGTGCACCTCCCGAAGGGCGTAATCAGCTTCAGATGGGCGGAGGCATCTAAGCAGTGGCATAGAGAAGGACCGCTTGTAGAGCTGGTCATCAATTAGCACATAGTGGGTGGCTTGCAGTTTTAGCCTTCTAGCTTCCTTCGATCGGCCGGGTACCTTCTTTGAGGTACTTCAGGATGGGGTCGAACCATGATGGTTCGGCCTCAACTTGCATCACTCGGTCGGCTTCCGCGATACTAGGTCTTTCCAAGTCTCCAGGTAGAATTTTCGTTCGGCGTCCATTGATTCCGCGGTCGCCAGCCGAGATAGCAGGTCGGCATGGGCATTTTCAGATCTAGGAATCCGAATGATCTCAAATTCGGGAAATGGGAGAGTAGGCTCCGAACCTCTTGGAGATATCGGATCATGTTCGGTTCCCGGGCCTCAAACTCCCCTCGCACGTGACCTGCCACCAGCTGGGAGTCGGTGAAGGCATTCAGGTTCTCCACCTTAAGGCTGCGGGCGATCCGGAGACCGGCCAGTAGGGCTTCATATTCAGCTTCGTTATTGGAGGCTGGGAAGGAGAAGCGGACGCCATATTCAAAAGTTGCCCCCTCCGGACTGGTAAGGACCAAGCCTGCTCCGGAGCGATGGGCGTTGGATGACCCGTCGATATGGAGGAGCCACCGGGCGCCAAATTTTGGTTTGTCGGGGAGTCAGGGGTGGAGCCGTCCTCCGGGATGGTACACTCAAGGAGGAAGTCGGCTAGCACCTGAGCTTTGATGGCCGGGCGAGGCTGAAATCGGATGTCATGCTCGCTCAGCTCGACGGCCCATTTAGTCATTCTCCCTGATGTCTCCGGGCGGTGGACCACCGCCTTGATGGGTTGGTCAGTCAGGACCATCACAGAATGCGCCTGGAAGTATGGCCGCAACTTCCGAACTGAGGTGATCAAGGCCAACACCATCTTCTCAATCCGGCTATACCTCGTCTCCGCATCACAGAGCAGCTTGCTGACATAATAAATCGGCTTCTGGACCTTGTTTTCTTCTCTGACCAGCACCGAGCAAATGGCACCTTCCGAGATAGCCAGATACAGGAACAATGTCTCCCCAGGATTTGGACTGCTGAGGAGTGGGGGAGAGCCGAGGTACTTCTTGAGATCTTTGAATGATTTTTGACACTCGGGGGTCCACTGGAAATTCTTAGCCGACCGGAGAGTTTTGAAGAAGGGGAGGTATCTTTTGGTAAAACACCACGAAGCGGTTAAGAGCCGCTATCCTCCCGGTTAGGCACTGGACTTCTTTAATAGACGTCAGGGGCGCCATCTGCTGGAGAGCTTGGATCTTCTGGGGGTTAGCTTAGATACCCCGCTGGGAGACCATGAAGCCGAGGAACTTCCCAGAGTTAACACCGAAGGTGCACTTGGTTGGATTGAGCTTCATCCGGTATTTGCGGAGTGTCGCGAAGCTCTCCGAGAGATCCTCGACGTGCTGCGATGCTTCTTTGCTTTTGACCAGCATGTCGTCGACGTATACCTCCATGTTCCGACTGATTTGTTCTTTGAAGACTTTGTTGACCAGCCTTTGGTAGGTGGCACCTGCATTTTTAAGACCGAAAGGCATAACACGGTAACAGTAAGTACCTCGTCGGTTATGAAGGCGGTATTTTCTTCATCTTCGGGGCCATCCGGATCTGGTTGTATCCCGAGTAGGCATCCATAAACATCAGCATTTGGTGACCCGAGGTAGCATCCACAAGCTGATCGATTCGGGGGAGGGGGAAGCTATCCTTCGGGCACGCCTTGTTGAGGTCGGTGAAGTCGATGCAGATCCGCCACTTACCGCTTGACTTCTTTACCATGATGACATTCGACAGTCAGCTTGGGTAATTAACCTCCCGAATGAAGTTTGCCTTGAGAAGTTTATCAACCTCCTCCTCAATAGCTCTCTGCTGCTCTGGAGCGAAACTCCTCTTCTTTTCTTGACGGGCCGGTACATGTCATCCACGTTAAGGCGGTGGACAAGAACTTCGGGGCTGATTCCCGGCATGTCGGAGGTGGACCAAGCGAAAACATTGGCGTTGCTTCGAAGGAAGTCGATCAGCTCTTGCCGGGATTCACCTTCCAGCAGCGACCTGATCTTTATGGTTCGGTCGGGATGAGCCTCGTCCAGTGGTACTTCCTTCAGTTCTTCGGCTGGTTCCCCTCATTGCTCAGCTAATTCCTTCCGAGCGTCCAGCCCATCAACTTTAGGCATTCTGGATTGAAGGCTGGTGACAAACACTACCGAGCCATAGTTTGGCTCCCCCGGACGACACCAATTTCTCGCCTGGTGGGGAATTTCATAGATAGGTGTGGGATGGAGACAACGGCTTTGAGAGACATCAGGTCAGGTCTTCCAAATATCGCATTGTAGGGTGACCTGAGCTTAGTCACTAGGAAGTTCGTGTGTACAGTGGCCACAAGGGGCCAGGTTCCTGCCCGAACTGTTAAGGTTACGACCCCCTCTAGGATGATGACGTCGCCTGTGAACCCCATTAGGGTGGAGTCCACGGCTCGGAGGTTTTTATGAGCAATCTCATCTTGGCAAACACATCGAGGTACAAAACATTCACGGAGCTTCCACTATCAACGAGGATCCGGCTTACATCGTAGTCATTTAAATTGAGGGATACAATCAGTGCGTCATCATGTGGGAACTGTATCCCTCGGAGATCGTCGTCGGAGAAGGAGAGCTCACCCGTTCGCGCTTTATTTGGCGTCGAGCCCATCATCATTTCTAGAGCTCGAGCCACCGGCTTCCTCAATCATGCTGATATGGCCGATTATGGGCAGATTTGGAGGAGGAGGAGGCTGCTGAAGCTCGGGCTGGCGATCGCCCCCTTGTCCTGGCTTGGGTGCCCTCCTGAACTGGTTCAGTCAGCCCCGTTGGATCCACCTCTCAATCTTATTCTTCAACTTCCAACATTCCTCTGTGTCGTGGCCATGCTCCCGGTGATAGCGACAGTATTTGGTGGGGTCCCTCCGAGTTGGGTTCCCTCGGAGAGGAGCTGGTCGGGGGAGCTGATGCTCTATCTCCATGAGGATTTGCGTCCTGGGCACAGTGAGTGGAGTGTACTAGTCGAATCGCCTGGGCGGCGGGGGAGCTCTTTGGCGACGAGGCGGGCTTGGCTGACGGACGGGTCGGTGCCTGTCGGAACCTTTAGGTTCTTCTTCTTCGCCAGCTCGGCGCGGGCAGCTCTCCGCGATTCTTTGACCCTGGCGTATTTATCTGCCAGGGCCATCATATCGGAGAGGTTCGGGAGGTAGCTGACCTCCATCGCCAGGTAGAAGTCGCTCTCCTTCAAGACTCCCCCCGCTAGGGCGGACATAGCCCCCTCATGATTAAGGTGGTCCACCTCTAGCATGGCCTTGTTGAAACGGCCAAGGTAATTTCTCAAGGACTCCCCCTCTCTCTGCTTAACTTCGGAGAGGGAGTCGGATCTCCGTCGGTGATAGTGGCTACTGACGAACTGGCCAATAAAAAGGCGGCTCAGCTCGTCAAATGAATCAACGGAACCCGGTTTCAAGGCGTTAAACCAGGTTCGGGCAGATCCTCTGAGGGTGGAAGGGAAGGCGCGGCAGAGGATCGCGTCTGATGCTCTGTGGAACATCATTATTGACCAAAAGCTACTGAGATGAACATCTGGATCAGAAGAGCCATGGTAGGGCTCGATGGCGGGTAGCTTGACATGGGAGTGAATCACTTCCTCCATGATCCCTTTGGTGAAGGGGATGCCTTGCTCCGCCTTGGGCTAAGGCGGATGAGCGTGCTTGGTAGCATCCAGCTCCTGACGCATCTCCCAGAGTTGTCGGCGGATCTCCTCTTCAGATGAAAGAGAAGGAGCCGGGCAAGGATAGCGCGGGGAGGGCATTGAATCATGGCGGAAGGACTCCAGAGAGAGGGATCGGGCTCGTCGAGATCTGGGGAGATCCCTGTTGTAGCCACCTCGTGGGACTAGTTTGTCCTCCTTGGTTCGGTGTGGGGGGTCCATGACTCCATGCGGGCCAGAAGAAGAGGTGGCTGGAGAAAAAGGGGCTGCGGCCTCCTCAGAAAGGTGTGGAGCAGGGGCAGTTGCGAGGCACTCCTGAACCAGATGAGTCAGGGCTTGTACCTACTGGACCAGCATGGCGAACTGATCCTGGGTCACCGGGATGGCTGGCGGTGATGGGGTCTCAACTTGCGGCGGCTGCGGCGCCACGTTGCTTGTCGGGTCAGGTCTTTGGGAGGCGACCTGGTTCTGGGCTTCAGAGGTTGCTCTTCTCCAATTAGCCATTGGAGAGGTTCTCTTTTGGATTGAGATCCTTATCTCCTTTCTTCAAGTTTTAACGGGACTTGAGGGCCCTTCCTCTAGCGCCAATATGTTGCCGCCGGGATCTGTCCTCCGACTCGGGTGCAATCGGTCTCCTGATCTAGGCTTCCTCCTGGGTGGACCTGCACAGAAGTCCTCACGCGAGAGGCGTTGGGGGTGGCCCTCCACGGAAGACCCTTCGACGCTCAAGTCAGTGGGAATCGACGATCAACAGAAATGATGAGAAGGATCTCTCTGGGGAGTCCCTCCAGAGGTGGCCAATCGGGAGCACCGATGAGTAGTGAAGTGGAGAGAGAGTGAGTGAGAGTGAGAGTAAGCTAGTAAGCCAGGAGCTGTGAGCGCCTACTTGACAGAATCTGGGAGTGTCATATTTATAGGTAATCACCTGGATCTTTAGCGCCTTCTGGAAGGTTCGAAGGTTGTTAGGATACGGAGATGACTCGAATCAAGTTGTTGTAAGGCCGGTGGGATCCGTATCTTGTTCGTTGAAGGATCGACGGCTGGGAGGGCTCTCTGATGGCCTGAGATCTGATGAGTGCGTAGGATCTAGGCCGTTATTGTAGATACTTGGCCACTCCTCGATATGATTCTTTGTTTGGGATTCTGTTACGCTAGGCCTGGGCTCTCCCGCGTTGGGTTCCACGGAGGTGTATGTCAAGCCATGGATCGCTCGGGGGTTACTCGGAGAACCGGGCTATGGGTAGCTTGGGGGGAACCAAGCTATGAATGACTCGGGGAAGCCGAGCCATGGGTGGCTCGGGGGGAACCGAGCTATGAATGACTCGGGGAAGCCGAGCTATGGGAACCGAGCTACGAAATGGCTCGGGAAAGCCGAGCTATGGGAAGCTCGTGGAAGCCGAGCTATGGGAAGCTCGGGGAGCTGAGCTATGGGTAGCTCGGGGAAAGCCAAGCTATAGGAAGCTCGGGGAAAGCCAAGCTATGGGTTGCTCGGGAGAACCGAGCTATGGGTGGCTCAGGGGAACCGAGCTATAGGTTGCTCGGTCCGCTGGACCACATTAGTTAGCTCGTTCTTCATGGGCGTAATGTAGCGGACGGGGGGATGGGGCTGATCTTTGCCCCTTTGCATGGTTATCAACGCAATAGCAATTTTACCCCTCAACACTTATAAACTCAAATCACAATACACTCAATTAATTTACTCATAATTCCCATCAAAGTCCAATACAATTGCTTCTATGTAGAACTGCTTCCTCATAAAATAAAAAAACTTAACAAACTTCTTTTCATAGAATAATAAATTTCATTTATCGAATGAGTTCTAAAACAAATGCTCTACAAAAGAAGAGATATTTCAATCATAATTATCAAAATCAGATTGAATATCGATTTGATCAAGTGACCAAGTCATTAGATGAGTCACTTAACCAATGGGTTAGTGATCAAAACATATGAATAATTTTAAAAATAAAAATTATAAAATATGATCCATAATGATAATTAAAAAATACATTTTCTTGTAAAATTAAACTAATTTGGTAACATTAAAATTTAAATCTGAAATATTAAGTTATTTAAAATAGCAGAATACAAATTCATACAAATATTTGAAATTAGTATAAAAATATAAAAATAAATAATACTTTTTTTAGGTATGATAAAAACATAGCAAATGTAAAAATCATCTATAAATTCATATATAAATCATCATAGAAACATCAATGTCTAATAATATCAAAAGACATAAGACATAAATCAGTAATTTATTAATATTTTGGAAGGATGATAGATTAGAAATAAGTGAATATTTTCATTCTAAAATATAAACCATATATAATAATTATATGTGAAAACTAATATATAATTACTGCATGTTGGTTTACAGTGGTAAACCTTAATTTATATAAGTTTATTTTTTTCAAGTCAGTAATTAAGCTGGAAGAGGGCAAATTATACTACTATTTTAATGGAAATAGTTATTAAATCCAAATTGTATGGTACCAAAATATTAAAATACTCAAGATATAAAGTTCAACCTTCATCTTCAAATTATCAAAAAACAAAAGAAAAAACACAAAGAAGGAGCAATTCTAAATTAAAAAGCACCAAGAACTTACCTAGAACAGTCTTGGATCAGTTTCTTAAACTGTTAAGAGCCCTAATCTCTCAAGAATCACCAATTGTTTGAAATAAATAATCGACTAAATTGAAGTACGCATTGATTCCTAGGGTAACAAACATAAAGAGAATGCTTTCGCCTGATGGTTTGCCATGCAAGATGAGCTTCAGTTTGTGAGGCAGGGGTGGCGAGGGCGCACGGAATGAGGTAAATAAGTAGGGAAAAGAGATTAAGGCCTAAATGATGAAAAAAATATTAATAACTAATTATATTAGTTAAAATTTTAAAAATTTAAAAATATAATTTTGTTAGTTCACACTTGATTGTTGATCAGTAAAAAGATTGATTTAATTTTGATTGAATCAATTATATAACTGATCAAATTAAATAATAAAGCCAATCAAAAATTTGGTTCATTAATTCACTTGAAAAGAAAATATTCTAAGCAAATAAGCAATCAAGAACCAATATCTAATAAGTAAATTTATTAAAAAAACTTTTCAATACAATAAGGAATTCCAACCAAATATCAATAAAGAGGCTCTACAAGAAGAAATTCAATTCAATAAATAATATAAGTTAATCTCATCAAATCTCCACATTAACTTAAAATTTCTTAAGCCACAAATATAAACATAAACTCTCTTCTTAACTGCATCTAATTTATGTTCTTTGTCTTTTGCTTATGTATAAATTCTACAAATATCTCATCATGCACTTTACCTTTAATTGCATGCTTCATCAACTTGCTTAGATTTTAAAAGAAAAAAAATCTCTCTTCGTTACTTCTAAAGTCCTATTAATTTTTATAAATCCACCTATAGAGTATCCATCACTCAAAGAATCTAGCCAAGACCAAATAAACTAAATTCTTCTTGATCTTCATATCAATAAGAATTTTTACATTAATATCATGGATCTTAACTTTTACATTTCTAACTTTGATGACCTTCAATTTAACATCATCGATTAAAGTAATAAATTCTTTACAATTTTTATTCAAGCTAATGTGAAAAGATCAGAAAACTGATCTTTATTCAAACAAACATGAAAGAGAAGTTAGAATATAAAATCTATGAACCTTTCAAAACCTTACCTTTTAGGACCAAAAGAAAAATATTATGTCATGTTCATTATTTTAGCAACTGATACAGTATTTACGGACTTCAATTCTTCTTAAAGTCTTCTAAATTAGATTTCATCTTCCTAAATTGAAATTGAATATGAATATATCCCATGTTATTGCAGTAATATTATTCCTTATCTTTATAATCGACTCTTGGTCTACAATTGATCTAAAATTATCTTCACTAAAATTACGGCGATCCAAATTTGCCACACATGCTCCACCTTCAAATTTGTTTCTAGGGAATTTAAACTCCACATTCTCTTAGTCTCCCATATTTGAAGAGCTGACATCCTAGGTTCAAGGATGCTTCAATTAAAACATCACGCATATTTGTCCACGAACAACAATTGGGACCGATCTAAGCATCTGCCAAACGCCGGCTTCTGATTGGCAATCCTTTTGCCAAGCTAAGTTGTGACTGAAAATGTTTCATCTAATATTGGCCCATGCTCCAACGAGTTCAACAGTGACCATTCCAAGCCTCCGTATGCCTGCATTTAAAGGCCTCTTCTGATCTGATAGTCGAAATTCAGTTACTTTCCAACCCTTTGATCTAGATGATTTACAAATTTCAAAAATAAAAATAGTGCAAAAGATAGGATGCTTTAAATTTTATGTGAATCAAGGATAAAATGAGGTAATTGGATTTAGATTTAGCTACATTTGTTGGCCCAGATGGCAACCCAAGAGGGGGGGTGAATTGGGTTCTTTAAAAAATTTAACCTTTTAAAAACTATTGGCTTTAAGATAAATGAAATTAAATGCAATGCAAATATAAAGCACAAACAAGGAGATAGAGATAGAGATAATAGAAGCACGGCAAACACAAAGATTTTATAGTGGTTCGGTGTATCCAACACCTACGTCCACTTCCAAGATTCACTTGGGCCCACACTATAATCGACTTGATTACAGTCGAGTTGTTTTCCAAGATCACAACTCACAACTTGTTGTTTCACTCGGGATCACAACGAACCCAGCCGATTTTCCGGGCTCACCAGCACAAAACCCTAAACTCAAGCTAATCTAGCTTGACCCGAGGTATATAACCTCCACTAGTTCAGTCCCCTTGATAGAACTAGCACAAACAAGTAAGAAGAATGTTTAAGATACAAGACAACTCCTTAAATGAGCAAATATTCAAATAAATGGACAAGGTTTAGAAAAGCCTGTTTGAAGTGGATTGGATTTGAGCTTTTCTTCTTTTCCTCTTCTCTTTGGAGATGTTGAATCAGGCCTCAGCTTTGATTCGTTGCAAATGTTGCAGATGAGAAGTTGGAAAATCTTTAAAACAAAGCTTCTTCCCCTTTTTGTGAATCCTTCGATTTTTCAAATTTGAACGCCTTGGATTCTTCTTTGAGCTTTGTGGAGTGGAAGGATTTGAGTTTGAATGCTTTTCTCTTGGATTTCAGGCTCAAGACTTCTCGAATTTTTGATTTGAATATTCTCTCTATTTTCCGTTTTTCCCTCTTTTTCTATATTCGTTGTTATTTTTCAAACATGCGTTCTCTCTTTTTATAGATTTTCTTTAATCCATTTTTGGGAAGAAACAAGCCGTTGGAGTGTACCTGGAAACAAAATATATCCGTTAGAAGTTAGGTAAAAAGGAAATATTACCGTTAGAGCTGATCTAGCATTTTAAAA
>UESW01001432.1:47024-176944 GCA_900491605.1 Calamus simplicifolius | reverse complement strand
AGAGCTTGAGGGTGATGTGCAGACCTTTGCATGTGTCCAGTGGTTCGGTGAGATAGCTCGGTAAAATGATCACGTACCCTGATTAGTAGATCAAAATAGCGTATAGATACGTATCCGATCGTTGATCGATAGATCAAATCTTTAAACGTCATATAAATACGCATCGATTAGCCTGTAACAGCGAATAAATAGTATGATCTTTAGATCAAAGCGACGAATCAATATCAAAGCCGATAAGCCCATTCCTTCACATCTCTTCAACATAACTGATCAAGTCAAATCAGTTTCTATCCCAATTAAGTGCTTCAAAGAGGCATTTCAAATCTATAAATAGGACATACCATATGCATTTCAAGCATCATCAAATATACATTTTCTCTTTAGGCATATGCAGTTCTGGTGAATGATAGTGCTGCTTTCATCAGAAGAAAACCATTGTATCCTGGAAGATAATCGTCATAAATCCGTAAGCATTAGTACGGGACGAATTTATCTTAAGGACATAGAGTTTAACTCTAAACTCGGTCTTGATTGAGTTAGCCATCATATTATCCGCATATCCACCAATAATATATATATATATTGTTGCCGCCAGGATCCGTCCTCCGACTCGGGCGCGGTCGATCTCCAAAGGGGGGGCGGACCTGCACAAAAAGTCCTCGCGCGAGAGGCGTTGGGGGTGGCCTCCGCGGAAGACCCTCCGACGCTCAAGTCAGTGGAGAAGAAATCGGCGATCAACCAGATGATGGGGAGGTGGATCTCTTCGGGAGGCCTCTCCGGGGGCGGCCAATCGGGAGCTCTAAAAGGGCGAGAGCACCGACGAGCTGCCGGCGAGAGAGAGCAGGAGAGTCAGGAGTGAGGGTGTGAGCACGCGCGAATGTGCATACCTGGGGGAATCTTGGAGTGTCCTATTTATAGACTATCACCTGGATCTTGAGCGCCTTCTGGAAGGTTCAGAGGTTGTTAGGATACGGGAGTGAATCGAATCAGGCCATTGTGGGGCTGTTGGGATCCGTATCTTATCTGTTAGGGGATCGATGGCTGGGAGAGCCCCTTGATGGCTTGAGATCTGGTAGATATGTAGGTCTCAGGTGGCCTTGATAGGCTCTAGACCACTTCTCAGTATGATTCCTTGTCTAGGGTGCCGTTATGGTAGGCTGAGGCTCTCCCGCATCAGATTCCGCGGAGGTGGGTATTGGACCGTGGGGCGTTCAGTGAAGCCGGGTCATGGGAGCTCGGGGAAGGCCGAGCTATGGAAGCCCGGGAAGGCCGAGCTAAGGGAGCCCGGGGAGGCCGAGCTAAGGGAGCCCAAGGAGGCCGAGCTACGGAAGCCCGGGAAGGCCGAGCTGCGGGTCCTGGGCTCGTCCGTCTGGGGAATCTTTTGCCACATGGGGGGGGAGAAGTTCAAGCGAGACATGGGAGTCCGCGTGCACTTCCTACCATGTGTCCCGAAAGGGGAACCACAAAGGTCACACTGGAAGAGTTATGTGTGCTCTCCGTGTGATCTCTGCGCCCTCCATGCACGCTCTCCATATGATCTTCAGGACTCATCCCCTAGGGGCGAGCCGTCCTTCGGCAGCTTCTTCATCGCCCCAGCTATCCGGAGGCAAAAGCTTGCAAGAGAAAAGCTCAGTCCTCCCGCTCGCAGCAGCAAAGAAACGAGCATGATGAAAGCTCTAATGGAAAAGAAACTTTAGGGGATGGCTTAGCACTACCCCACTTTCCTTTTTATAGGCCAAAAATGGACCGGGAACAATTACCAAGGCTATAAGCTCCCAGATTCAAACACCTGGGCCATACCCCCACATGGCCTCCCAGGATGAGAGCGGCCCTAATGCGCGCCAAGCCCACTGCCTGAGTTATGACATATGCGAAGATTTCCTCTTGATCCCGAATCGCGATCATTAAATGCGAAGGATCATCCGCCAGCGATACGGAAGCTGGCAGGTTCAGGATATCGTCCTGCGAAAATAATGTCCTCCAATAGCAAACGACAGCGTGCGCCATACGTCAAAACGACCTGTATGGGAAAAGAGCACCTTTCAGAAAGCTCCAGAGCAGCTTTATGTTCCCCACAGCGCCGTATCATCAGTTTCGATGAAATAAAAACTGATTTGCCGGTAGAACGGTAGGGCGCTGGCAGAATAACCAAATAAGCACGAAGGCTATATAAACTGTTCTTTCAACAAAAAATAAAATGACCGAAGGAAGCGAAAAACACTTCGGCAACCACCTTCGTGCGTCGGCCCCAGCCGACCTATCTTGCTCGTCGGCCCAGCCGACCTATTTCGCCGTCGGCCCAAACCGACCTACTTTGCTCATCGGCCCTAGCCGACCTACTTCGCTCGTCGGCCCTAGCTGACCTACTTCGCTCGTCGGCCCTAGCCGACCTATCTTGCTCGTCGGCCCTAGCCGACCTATTTTGCTCATCGGCCCCAGCCGACCTATTCCGCCCGTCGGCCCAAACCGACCTACCTTACCAATCGGTCTTAACCGTCCAGTTTTGTTTCTTGAATCTTAATTAAGACATGAGCCGAACCAGATCACCTGTCGGTTCGCCGGTCAGGGTTATCGCCCCGCCTTGGGTTAGGCCAATGCATTCCCTCAATCCCGAAACAAAAATGACCAAACACATCGGTGAGCCATAGGTTGCTCACGATTGAGGCGAGACTGGGCGGCAACAGGGCCATACAAAGAAAAACAATTAAATGAAAATAAAGGACTCATCCATTAAGAAACGTCGGCCAGACTTTCAGAAAGCGAAATACAGGGAACTTCTAAGGTCCAGGAGCCGCGTCAGTTTTGGAGGAGCTCTCAGTTACATCCGTAGAGGTGTGACTAGGTTCACCTCTCTCTGATACCTTTGCCCCTCCAGCAGCAGTTTGCGATCGTCCATCGGAAGCTGCGGCTTCGCTGGGACCCGGGGCAGCACCAGGATCGATGTCGGAGACGTCGACATATTCATCCTCCTCTTCTCCTTCGGACTCACCATCATCGGGAGCTTCAGTATCCAGAAAAGAGAGATCCCACTCTGGGTGCTCACTGGATATCTTATCTTTACATTCTTCTATCCAAGTTGGAAGGCGTCAACGCCGATAGCATCCTGCTTCCCCTTGAGTATGGCGAGCTGCATATTAGCCTCAGCAGCCTGCCTCTCAGCCTCCACAACTTGAGCCCGCAAAATAATGTTCTGCTCCTCAAACTCGCCGGCCCGCGTCTCGAATTCCGAGCTCCTATTGCGGTTGGACACGAGCTCGCCTTGAAGAGCCCAAATCTCCACTCCAACTTCGCCATCTGAAAAAGCCAAAGTCAGTCGGCATCACAAGAGACCAGTGGAAGAAACTAAAAGGAGAGAAAATGGGGTCGTACCTCCTCCTCTCGTCTAGCCAACCTCTTGGCCAGCTCCTTAGCCTCACTCCTGGCTCTTGTTCTGTCAGCCCCGACCAGCTCGACTCTCTCCTGCAGAGTATTGATTCTCAACTGTTTGGCTTCGACCTCCTCCTGTGCTTGGGATAACTCGTTACTCACCCGAGCTATCGTCCCTGGTGCCATTTAGCGCCCTCCCTTAAGTGAGTAATTTCGCCATCGCGCCGCTTCAACTTCTCCTCCACTTCGCCAAGCATTCTGGTCAAACGTCTCCTTTCGTCGGCAGCTTCCCTTCCAGCCGACCCAGACTTTCACCATGTTCCCGCCGCATCGCCGCCACCTCCGCGGAATGTTTCGATTCAATTCTAGCCAGCTCCAAGCATGCGTTGTCGTTCTTCGCCAGGAGTTCCTGTAACTCCTCCACTCTACGCTTTTGCTTGGACACCTCGGCCAGGGCGACCTGGTGTGCCTCCCTTATCCCCTTCAAACTTCTATCACTCATAGCCATAAGCTCTTCGAACTTCTCAGATACCTTCAATCGTGATTGGAGTTCGGCATTGTCTCTCCTGGCCTGAATGCTGGCCCCCGTCGCCAAACTCAAGCGCCAGCACATCGCCCGAGAAAGCAAAACGCTCTGCGAGACAAAAGATGAATAAAAACCTACGATGGGGTCAATCAGGAAACATCCACCGCACAAGAGAAATAACTCACCCGCGAGGCATAGGCCCGAGTCATCCTCATCAGGGTCGTATTGTCAATATCGGGAAGGAGATGGACACTTTCAGCCACGCCTTGCTGACCGAACGCAGCATCAACCAGCTCCAAATCTGCAAACTTGTCCGCCGAAGGATCTGCACCTGGATGCAAGGCCGACCTCATTAAGGCGGAAAACGCCTCCTCAACACCAGCGCTCGAACTGCTGGGCTGACCGTCCCCGCCTGAGGGACCAACCTGGACGACCTCCGTCTGAGAGGCCCCCAACTTCCCAGCCTCCTCTATCAAGGCCCTGGCTTGGACTTCTTCGGATAATTTGGCTAACCCAAGCGCCAGCCTCCCCAAAATCTTTTTCGAGGGAGCTCCCAATGCGGGACTCCCACCTTGCTGCGTCCCCTCCTCCGACGCACCTTTCCCGGTCACCACCATCTGCGTCTCCGCCGCAGGGCCCCCCGAGGCCTCGGCCCGGCCTCCCACTTGCGCCTCCCCCGCAGGCTCCGCCGAAGCCTCTATCTGGCCCGCTTCCTGAACTACCGCGAGCGACTCGGCTTCACTACTACCGGACTCCCCTGCGGAGAGACCAAGAGGGAGCTCTCCCTGAACCTCCTTGGCTGCAGCTGTCCCTTCCCCCTCTCGCTGGAGCCGGTGGTGATCCCGCGGGACGGAAGGCCCCACAAAAACGATGCCTTTGTCAGATCCGTTGCTGGTTCCTCTTTCATAGGGGACGCGGTCAGACGAACCAACGGAGCCTCGTCTGAGCTATCCGATATCTCTAACACGGGAGGACAAGGGATCATGGCTTCTCTCCCCAAACCCTCCTTCGCCCCCGGCGCTCCTGTCGTAACCGCTCCGATGTCCGGCGGGCTTCTTGCGGAGGTATGGGCCCTTTTCTTGGGCCTGCCGCTATCCGCGCCGCTGCTCTCCCCTGGGTGCTTTCCTCTCTTCCTCTTGGCAAGGCTCGACAGTGCCAACCTCTTGGCTGAAAGAACGAAACACGCACGATCATATCCAAACACATTCATCAGGAAAACACACAGTGAAAAAAGGTAACAGGGAGAACTCACCTTGCGGGTCCTGAGAGCTGAGCCCGGCTGCGAAAAGAGCTCCCTCCGATAAGGTCATTGGCCGAAAACACTTGGCCATTACGAAGGATGTCCAAATCCCTCTCCTCCTGCGCTGACAACACTGGATGCATCTCTGCATCCCTAACAAAGTTTCCCCATTTCTGAGGGAAGTCGGAACCAATATTCCCCTACTATAATGAACCGGCTCTTCCACCCCTTGATGGAGGACGGCTTATCCATGATAACGTTGAAGGACCTCCGGGGCCCAATGTATGGCCATTCTGATTTCCTCCCAGGTATCAGATGGTAGCAGGCACGAAAAAGGGAAGAGTGGCGACAATCTGAATTTGGTGGCACATCGAGATGAATCCGATGATGCTCCGCCAACTGTTTAGGGCCACCATCGCCGGGCAGATGTTGTAGTGGGTCATTATCTCCTTCACCAGGGGATGGAGAGGAAACGAAAGCCTGCCTTCAAACTGTCTTCATAAATGAAGACCCCAGACTCCAGATCTCGCGAGACCCTGTCCCCAGACTCCGGCGCCCGCAGAACAATCTGAGGGCATGCCATACCATTGGTGAATCCTCCCCAAATCCTCAGCTACAATCTCTGAAACCACATCGTCGGGGCTCATCGCCATCTCGATTGAGAAGAACACCAGGCGAAACGATGAGAGTCGAGAAGGATGAAAGGCCAAACTTTTCAAAAAGAAACAAGACGAGAGGATGCTGCGAACATGCATATATATATATATATATATATATATATATATATATATATATATATATATATATATAGTACATCTATCGCCTTGCTTCCCCACTAAGGAAGCCGCCTTGAGAAGACGGGGCATCCCGCCCGAGGCGTTCGGAACCACCTCAACAAACGCCCGATCGTTCGGGATTCGCGACGTGGCGCATTCCCAACCGTCACTTTTGAGGGAGCCTTACCCCCGAAGGCACGATGACCCTGACTCATTAATTAGGGTATCATTGCACGGGCCGTCCAAACCAAAACGTCCCATCCGGAACGCGCCGCTCGGACTTATACTCCCTATGCCCGAACCTACGCTTCGAACTAGGGAGTGGAGGGCATGTGTTGGGGGGTAAAATCATCATTGCATCAATATCCGTGCGAGGCGGCTAAGGCCGACCTCCTCCCTTTGGCTTTCCCGGGCTTCCGTAGCTCGGCCTCCCCGGGCTCCCTTAGCTCGGCCTTCCCGGGCTTCCGTAGCTCGGCCTCCTGGCTTCCGTAGCTTGGCCTCCCCGGGCTTCCGTAGCTCGGCCTTCCCGGGCTTCCGTAGCTCGGCCCTCCCGGGCTCCCGTAGCTCGGCCTCCCGGGCTCCCGCAGCTCGGCCTTCCCGGGCTTCCGTAGCTCGGCCTCCTCGGGCTCCCTTAGCTCGGCCTCCCCCGGCTCCCTTAGCTCGGCCTTCCCGGGCTTCCATAGCTCGGCCTTCCCCGAGCTCCCATGACCCGGCTTCACTGAATGCCCCATGGTCTAATACCCACCTCCATGGAATCTGATGCGGGAGAGCCTCAGCCTACCATAACGGCACCCTAGATAAGGAATCATACTGAGAAGTGGTCTAGAGCCTACCAAGGCCACCTGAGACCTACATATCTACCAGATCTCAAGCCATCAAGGGGCTCTCCCAGCCATAGATCCCCTAACAGATAAGATACGGATCCCAACAGCCCCACAACGGCCTGATTCGATTCACTCCCGTATCCTAACAACCTCTGAACCTTCCAGAAGGCGCTCAAGATCCAGATGACAGTCTATAAATAGGACACTCCAAGATTCCCCTAGGTACGCACATTCGCGCGTGCTCACACCCTCACTCCTGACTCTCCTGCTCTCTCTCACCGGTAGCTCGTCGTGCTCTCGCCCTTTTTAGAGCTTCCGATTGGCTGCCCCCGGAGAGGCCTCCCGGAGAGATCCACCTTTCCATCATCTGGTTGATCGCCGATTTTTTCTCCACTGACTTGAGCATCGAAGGGTCTTCCGTGGAGGGCCACCCCCAACACCTCTCGCGCGAGGACTTTTGTGCAGGTCCGCCCCACCTTTGGAGATCGACCGCGCCCGAGTCAGAGGATGGATCCCGGCGGCAACAGATTGGCGCTAGAGGAGTGGGGGCGAGCCAAGGTACTTCTTGAGATCCTGAAATGACCTTTGGCATTCGGGAGTCCACTGGAAGTTTTGGCCGATCGAAGAGTTTTGAAGAAGGGGAGGCATCTCTCGGCCGACCGTGCCACGAAGCGGTTTAGGGCCGCTATCCTCCCGGTTAGGCGTTGGACCTCTTTGACAGATGCCGGGGGTGCCATTTGTTGGAGAGCTTGAATCTTCTGGGGGTTGGCTTCGATACCTCGCTGGGAGACCATGAAGTCGAGAAACTTTCCCAAGTTAACACCGAAGGAACATTTGGTCGGGTTGAGTCTCATCCCGTACTTGCGCAGCGTGGCGAAGCTCTCTGTGAGATCGTCGACATGCTGTGACGCCTCCTTGGTTTTGACCAGCATGTCGTCCACGTACACCTCCATATTCCGGCCGATCTGCTTCTTGAACACTTTGTTGACCAGCCTCTGGTAGGTGGCACCTGCATTTTTAAGACCAAAAGGCATAACGCGGTAACAGTAAGTACCTCGGTCGGTTATGAAGGCGGTCTTTTCTTCATCTTCAGGGGCCATTCGGATCTGATTGTAGCCGGAATAGGCATCCATGAATGACAGCATCTGGTGGCCTGAGGTGGCGTCCATGAGCTGATCAATCCGAGGGAGGGGGAAGCTATCCTTCGGGCAAGCTTTGTTGAGGTCGGTGAAGTCGATGCAGATTCTCCATTTGCCGTTCGACTTCTTCACCATGACGACGTTTGATAGCCAGCTCGGATAATTTACCTCCGGACGAAATTAGCCTTGATGAGTTTGTCTACCTCTTCTTCAATGGCCTTCTGTCGCTCTGGAGCGAAGCTCCTCTTTTTTTGCTTGACAGGTCTGCGCATCTCGTCCACATTGAGATGATGGATGAGAACCTCGGGGCTGATCCCTGGCATGTCGGAGGCGGACCAAGCGAAGATGTCAGCATTACCTCGGAGGAACCTGATCAATCTGCGCCGAGGCTCTCCTTTGAGCAGCGATCCGATTTTTATGGTTCGGTCGGGACGAGCCTCATCCAGTGGTACCTCCTCCAATTCCTCTGCCGGTTCTCCCCGATGTTCGGTGAAGTCTTCGCGAGCATCCAGCCCATCAACTTCCGGCATTCTAGACTGCAGGCTTGTGACAAAGCACTGCCGAGCCATGGCTTGACTTCCCCCGAACAACTCCCACTCCTCACTCGGTGGGGAACTTCATGGATAGATGCGGGATGGAGACAACAGCCTTGAGGGACATTAGACCAGGCCTCCCGAATATTACGTTGTATGGGGATCTAAGGTCGGTCACTAGGAAATCTGTCTGTATAATAGTCACAAGGGGCTAGGTTCCCGCGCGAACCGTCAGGGTGACGACCCCTTCCGGGACGATGACGTCGCCTGTGAATCCTATCAAGGTGGAATCCACGGCTTGAAGATTTTCCATGAGTAATTTCATCCTGGCAAACACACTGAGGTACAAAACATTTACCGAACTTCCACTATCAACTAGGATTCGACTTACATCATAGTTATTCAAGTTAAGAGATACAACTAGCGCATCATCGTGGGGGAGCTGTATCCTTAGAAGATCATCATCGGAGAAGGAGAGCTCGCCATTCACGCCTTCTTGGGCGCTGATCCATCACTATCGCCCCTGGGGCTCGATCTGCCGGCCTCTTCAATCATATTAATGCGGCCGATCACGGGCGGATTCGGTGGAGGAGGAGGTTGTTGAAGTTCGGGCTGGCGGTCGTCTCCTTGTTGTTGTGGCTCGGGCGCTCTCCTGAACTGATCCAGTCGTCCCTGCCGGATCTGCCTTTCAATTTCATTCTTCAACTGCCAGCATTCTTCAGTGTCATGACCGTGCTCCCTATGGTAGCGGCAATACTTGGCGGGATCTCTTCGGGTCGGGTTCCCTCGGAGAGGCACTGGCCGGGGGAGCTGGCGCTCTATTTTCATGAGGATTTGCGCCCGGGGCACGGTCAGCGGAGTGTAGTGATCGAATCGCCTAGGAGGACTCCGGGAGCGATTCCTTGGTGGCAGCAGAGGGACTCTTTGACGGCGAGGTGGACTTGGTCGCCGGGGGGACGGTGCCTGTCGGGACTCTGGGCTCCTTCTTCTTTGCCTGCTCAGCGCGGGCAACCCTCCGTGATTCTTCGAACCTAGCGTACTTGTCCGCCAGGGCCATCATATCAGAGAGGCCGGGGGGTAGCTGACCTCCATAGCTAGGTAGAAGTCACTTTCCTTCAAAACTCCCCCCGCCAAAGCAGACATGGCTACCTCATGATTAAGGTGGTCCACTTCCAACATGGCCTTATTGAAACGGCCAAGGTAATTCCTCAAGGACTCCCCCTCTCTCTGCTTAACTTCGGAGAGGGAGTCGGACCTTCGTCGGTGGCGGCGACTGCTGACGAACTGGCCAATAAAAAGGTGGCTCAGCTCGTCGAATGAATCAATAGAACCTGGCTTCAAAGCATTAAACCAGGTTCGAGCGGATCCTTTGAGGGTGGAGGGGAAGACGTGGCAGAGGACTACATCAGATGCTCCGTGGAACATCATTATTGACCGGAAGCTGCTAAGATGGTCGTCCGGGTCAGAAGAGCCGTGATAGGGTTCGACGGCTAGTAACTTGACATGGGAGGGAATCACTTCCTCCATGATCCTCTTAGAGAAAGGGATGCCCTGCTCTGCCTTGGGCTGGGACGGATGGGCCTGCTTGGCGGCATCCAGTTCTTGTCGCATTTCCTGGATCTGACGACGGATCTCCTCTTCGCCAGCCAAGGGAGGAGCTGGGCGAGAAGATCGCAGAGACGGCGTCGAATCATAGCGGGAGGTTACTAGTGAGAGAGACCGGGCTCGCCGAGATCTAGGAGGATCTCCGTTGTGGCCGCCTCGCGGGACTGGCTTGTCCCCTCTAGGTCGATGTGGGGGGTCCGCGGATTTGCGCGGACTGGAGGAGGAAGTCGCCGGCGAAGAAGGAACCGCCGCTTCCTTATGAAAGTGTGGAACAGGAGGAGCTGCAAGGCGCTCCTGGACCAGATGGGTCAGAGTTTGAAGTTGCTGGACCAGCGAAGCAAACTGGTCCTGGGTCACCGGGATGGCAGGCGGTGATGGGGTTTCGACTGGTGGCGGTTGCGGCGCTACACCGCTCGTCGGATCAAGCCTTTGGGAAGCGACCTGATCTTGAGCTTCTGAGGTTGCTCTTCTCCGGTCGGCCATTAGAGAGGTTCTACTCCGGATTTGGATCCTTATCTCCTCTTTTCAAGTTTTAATGGGACTTGAGGCCCTTCATCTAGCGCCAATCTGTGCCGCCGGGATCCGTCCTCCGACTCGGGCGCGGTCGATCTCCAAAGGGGGGGCGGACCTGCACAAAAAGTCCTCGCGCGAGAGGCGTTGGGGGTGGCCCTCCGCGGAAGACCCTCCGATGCTCAAGTCAGTGGAGAAGAAATCGGCGATCAACCAGATGATGGGGAGGTGGATCTCTCCGGGAGGCCTCTCCGGGGATGGCCAATCGGGAGCTCTAAAAGGGCGAGAGCACCGACGAGCTGCCGGCGAGAGAGAGCAGGAGAGTCAGGAGTGAGGGTGTGAGCGCGCGCGAATGTGCGTACCTGTGGGAATCTTGGAGTGTCCTATTTATAGACTGTCACCTGGATCTTGAGCGCCTTCTGGAAGGTTCAGAGGTTGTTAGGATACGGGAGTGAATCGAATCATGCCATTGTGGAGCTGTTGGGATCCGTATCTTATCTGTTAGGGGATCGATGGCTGGGAGAGCCCCTTGATGGCTTGAGATTTGGTAGATATGTAGGTCTCAGGTGGCCTTGATAGGCTCTAGACCACTTCTCAGTATGATTCCTTGTCTAGGATGCCGTTATGATAGGCTGAGGCTCTCCAGCATCAGATTCCGCGGAGATGGGTATTGGACCGTGGGGCGTTCAGTGAAGCCGGATCATGAGAGCTCGGGGAAGGCCGAGCTATGGAAGCCCGGGAAGGCCGAGCTAAGGGAGCCCGGGGAGGCCGAGCTAAGGGAGCCCAAGAAGGCCGAGCTACGGAAGCCCGGGAAGGCCGAGCTGCGGGAGCCCGGGGAGGCCGAGCTACGGGAGCCCGGGAGGGCCGAGCTACGGAAGCCCGGGGAGGCCGAGCTAAGGGAGCCCGGAGAGACCGAGCTACGGAAGCCCGGGAAAGCCAAAGGGAGGAGGTCGGCCTTAGCCGTCTAGCACGGATATTGATGCAATGACGATTTTACCCTCCAATATATAAATATACTATATATATATATATATATATATATATATATATAGTATATTTATACTATACAGTCCTCTGGTAAATTCAACTTCTTGTAAATATCCAAAACCTCCTAAGTATGGAATTCAAAAGCTTGGCAGCATCAACATAAATGAAAAAGAGGACGATCAGTCAGCCAAGTCACTGTAGATGAGCCATTGTTTGTGAATTTCGTTGGATCGGTGCATGCATGACTTTGATTCGATTACTTTTTATATATAAATCATGATTTTAAATTTAATTCATTTGTTAATCATGTCAGAATGATTGAATATATCAATTTTAGATACTAAAAATAATTCAGGTTAGATTGGAGTCAAGTATATATAATCTAAACTCAACCTAAAATATTTAAGTTTGAGTTAATATTATATTACATCAAACTTATATCTCAGAATCTAGCTTCTTTTTTAATTTTAGAAACACTAAATTTTAAAGAGCCAACTTAATTTGAATTTTTATTCAAAAGTTTTTAACTTCATTCAGGAAATTAAACAGTCAATAAGTTACAAGCTATGGTTTTAAAATACATATTATATACTTTAAAGTATTATTAAAAATATTAAAATAAAGAATAAAGTATGAATATTTAAATATAACTAAGTGAAAATTAATGAGATGGCAAGCGATCGTTAAGATGAAAAAGAAATAATAATTCATTCAATGAGTTAATGAAGATGATTGGAATGAAAAATATTTATATGATTTGGATTTCTGAGTTGAGCTTCATCATATTCAAATCAAGTTGAGCTCATTTTGATGACCTTAGATTTGGATGATAAAGGTGCGAAGCTGCATTAGGTCAAGTTGAAAAATTTAATACTCAAATTAAGTCTAATTTTTAAAACTGATCCAATTTATAGGTCTTTAGTTATGGATTAGATCAGGTCTTAATAAAAAATACGGGCCAAGTCAAGTTAACAATTGATCCAATCCATCTGTAAACCTATAGAAGATGAGGTTGCTTAGGTTAGCAAAAAGGTTATGCTCTAGGTATAGGTTGTATCAATGATGCATGAGGATGCCGATGAGGTGAAGGTCATGGATAATGAGAGGCCTACAAGGGCAAATATAATGCGGCAAAGATTGCTAAGCTTCCGGTCAGAATCTGCAGAAATGGTGAACTATGATGTTAGTGATGGGATGTTGTGGCATCAATGATGATGGTGAAGGTTTAGATATGGATGATATCAAAAGTGAGAACACAAACGCAGTGAATGATTATGGAAATGAGAGCATCAATCACCATACGAAAAGGAAATATGGCTACGAGGCCTACCCCATCTTGTAAATAGTAGGCCAGGTCCATTTGATCAAAGACTCCAAAGAGAAGAAAAAAATATTCAATGGATTCCTAATTGGTCCATTATCTATGGTTTGACTCATCGCCAACTCAGCAAGCATGCCGAGTTGAGGATTCTTAGTTGGACCCCAAAAGGGGTCTAATCAGGAGTAGGATCTTGGAGGTGAGGAAGTCAGTTTCACAGGAGGTACGGAAGTTAGTTTCACCCGTATTCAAATACTTTTTCCTTCCAACATTCGAGATCACACTTGTTCTTGGTGGCTTACCTTATGAATTCTTTTCGTTTCATCTCAAGAATTGGTGATGGGTGAAGTGAGTGATGTTGTGATCAATGATGATGGTGAAGGTTTAGATATGGATGATATCAAAAGTGAGAACACAAACGAAGTGAAGATTATGGAAAAGAGCATCATCACCATACGAAAAGGAAATATGGCTACGAGGCCTACCCCATCTTAAATAGTAGGCCAGGTCCATTTGATCAAAAAAATCCAAGAGTATTTGGATTCAATTAGGTTTACTCATCGCCAACTCAGCAAGCATGCCGAGTTGAGGATTCTTGGTTGGACCCCAAAAGGGGTCTAATCAGGAGTAGGATCTTGGAGGTGAGGAAGTCAGTTTCACTGGAGGTACGGAAGTTAGTTTCACCCGTATTCAAATACCTTTTCCTTCCAACATTCGAGATCACACTTGTTCTTGGTGGCTTACCTTATGAATTCTTCTCGTTTCATCATCAAATCCTTATTGGAAGCCGTAGGCATCGGGCTGAGGGCAAAAAGGTCGTTCAAAGCATCTAAATCCTAGTATTGCTAGTCTAAGCCTAGCCCTTCGTAAATTTAATGCCATAGAAGTGCATTGGGCACAGTGTAAATTGCGTACATCACATGCGCTGATTGGCTGATATGCGCACACAACTGCACGTGCCAAGGATAGTATCATTCTTTCGCATACGGTATGCATGCACGCTAATTAGCACGTGCGGTGCATGAAGATTTTCTTTTTAAATATCTAGGGTTTTGGTTTAACTTGATTTAACCCATACTTTAGCCTTTTTTTTTTTTAAGCCCAAGGCTGGTCCTAAATTAAAATAGTTTAAATTAAAACAGACCCAATCCAATTCTAAGGGCTAAAAAGTTTAGCCCGTACCTTAACATTTTTCAGGGCCAAACTTAGGTTGGGCCACAGGTTGCTTGATCCATGCCCATTGCTGGAAGAAGGCACTGAGCCTTCTACTTTCTTTTTAAAAAAATTCTTTGTATATTGCCTTTGATGCAGGATGATCTATACCGAATGTGATGATTAATCATTTGCATATGAACCGACACTGAAGGGCCCGCTTATGAGTTTTATACACAGTTATCAAAACTGAACCGAACCGATCGTTGGACCGGCTGAACCGAGATCCAAAAGCTAAGTCGATACGGTTCTAACATAAAACCGGATATGTAAATGACCTAGAATAATTCGGTCAATCCAGTCCGAACCTGATGGAGTTAAGTATTTTATTATCATATTAATCTTAATTTTTTATTAAAACTTAATTTTTTATTAATATAAATATATTTTTATATTAAAATAATTAATCAATAGTTTAATTAGTGATTCAATAGTTGAATCAATGATACGATGATCTGAGCTTTGATCATATCAATGTTCAGACTTAACAACTATGATTATACCGCAGATGTATGAATTCATGTATGAACGAATCATTGGATGTAAATCATCTCTCGTTGAAGGCGCTTTTTTTTTTTTTATTCTTTATGCAAGGACTATTGTTGCCAGCTGGATTCCATCAAGAAATTACCGGCATTAAGCTAAGTCCTGGTTCCTTTGTTTCAAGAGCCACCGGAACCCTTGCTTGATGGCAAGGGTCCATTGGTCCACATCGCCATTTCCGATCAAATCACCAGCCCAGTCATGGAGCAAGCCAACTGGGTGGAGTCTTTCCCTGTTCCCCATCCTAACCTTTGTCAAGTACTATTAGATCTTATCAATGTCCATTTCCTCATCATGCTATTATTTCCCTTCCCTTATTTCATCATGAAATCTATTAGTCCTTAATAGGTCTGGGAGTGTTTAGAACTTGTGGGCTTTTTTTAAGGCATGGTCGTATACCAACTAAATATACATTTACATATTATGTTTTGAAGGAGTTATTCAGGGTCAATGAGGCTTGTTAATGCTTTTGCCTGTAAAGTAAATGATGGTTTAATTTGCATAAATTTTTTCATATATTATTCTAAATATATATCATTATTAAAAAATTATATCCAGTGAGACCTACAATACGGTGATTTTATGAATTTATGTTTTTATTTTAAAAAATCAAGATTACAAATTAATATGTTATTTTAGATGCTAAACTGTTAAATCTATATGTCATAAACTATAGTATTGGTCATGTTTATTTGTCTATGTTTTGATATAAATGAATTATGAATGAATGTGGTATATTTTAATTTTAAAATTTTAAGCGAACTATGATGGATGCAAAGTTACCAATAGTGGATATACATTGACTAAACTAAATTGATATGTTCCTTCTTCCTCGGATTTCGAAGTTAGAGATCTTTACATATTTTTTCAATCGAGCTTGATGCTTCATAATGATATTGCATAGGTTTAGAAATCTAGAATCCATTCAAGAGTGGCAATATTCCTACAGAAAGTTGGTTGGAATCATCTCCCATGCAACCCCTGTTACATCAACTCAACTCAACTCAACTCATCTAAGCCTTTTTCCAACTCCATGGGGTACATTGCGATTATGATTTAAATTTAGTGGCATATGCAATTATGATTTCAGGGTGCATCTAAGCCTTTTTTTCAACTCCATGGGATACATGCGATTATGATTTAAATTTAGTGGCATATTGCGATTATGATTCAGGATGCATGAGATTGTTGAACATGCCCTCCTTTGATGTCATAGAGCAGTTGAAGTATAGTGTTCGATTTCTTTGATGTTGATAGTTGTAGTGCTTTCAATGACTAAATATTTTTTTATGTTAAATTTAAAAGTTTAATAATACATATTTTGATGATAATAAAAATATTAATTCAAAGTCTAATATAACACTTGAGCTTGTGACGATAAACAAATTTAAAAGTCTAAGAATGATATTTATTTTATCTAGTATGTACATATTATAATGAGAGCTCAAGTTATATAAGAATTGAAAGTTAGAAAAAGATATTGGCAAACTCAAAGAATAACCGACACAAAGTTTGAAGGAAGGTTTCAAATAATATTTTTTTCTATAAATTTATTGTAAAATTTAGAAGAAAAATAAATACATAAAAATAAATTAGACTAGATTTATGACCTTTGTTCTTTGTTCCCATGAGGCTTTAGGTTTTCTTGCAATATGAGACTCTTGGTTTTTTTTTTTGGTACAAACGGACGATTATACAGGTTGAGTCAAGCCCAATTTATTAGAATACAATATTTAAGATAGAACAGGCAGGCACGGATCACCCGGAATCCAGTGCAACGGTCCTGAATGATGGGCAACCCAGGCAGCAATCCAGTCAGCCATTGAATTAGCTTTTCGATAAATGTACCGAATCGAACAGTATCGCCTGGTGGAGCATAGATCGAATGTCACATATTATAGGATTGATCAGAATAGGGTCGCCCAGATCCTGGCGGAGCTAGCGCACCACTGTGATAGAATCTCCCTCAATAATAAGCCTACAAATACCTAAACTGCGTATGGCATAGGAGATGCCAGCCCACGCAGCATGCAGTTCAGCAGCCGGAACAGAGAGGTCAAGGAGGCCAAAATCGTCAGCCGCCACCAAAGCACCATAGACCTACGGATCAGAAAAGCCGAACCCGCCAGCCGACCATGAACACTACCATCAAAATTGACTTTGACAAACCCTAGTGGAGGGGGTTCCCAAGAAATGAAGACCGTACGTCGGTGTGCTGCAGGAGCAGCAGGGGAATCCCAGATGCTAAAGCTATCAGAGATGAGGGTAGACTGATGGAAAGTGTACTCATCTGAGAGGGATTGAGCAGTCCTGAAATCCTGTGAGGAGGATCCGTGCATCAGAGAAAATATACGATTCCATGATAACCAAGTTGGTAAGCAATATAGGCAACCAAGGAGCTGGATCGACCGAAGTCCCTTCCATATCCCGATGAATCATTGTAAGGAAGAAAGTGCAGCACTGAACACTACTCACATCCCACAGATGATAACCCGCAAGCTGCCACACCGATCTCGCTCTGCCACAGGAAAATATAGCATGGTTAGAAGTCTCAACTCGGTACCGCATAACGGGCAGGTAGGAGAGATCGCCATGCCCCTCTCCGAAAGCAGGAAACACGTAGGAAGACAATCCCCGCCATCTTCCATATGAATAGGCAAACTCTGGGATGATGGGGAGCCTCCAAATCCAAGAACCATCCATCGTGTGCCCCGACTGAGATCTATAATCCTGCATGATGTCCCTGATCGGCGCACGGGTCAAGCAGGACCTCCTCCATAATCTGATGTCCGCTGTGTGATCAGGAGAAGAGGGATAGATAAAATGCGCTGAAAAAGCTCCGCACCAAAAAAAGAGGCTACAAGAGGACCATTCCAGGCGTTCTGATCCTGAATAATTAGGTTAGAGACCCTCATACCAGTAGGGATGTCAGAACTGACAAAGGTGGGCCATCGAATAAAAGGGAGGTCAGCCAACCAAGTGTCCCTAAGGGTATTCACAGAGGCACCATCTCCAATCATCCATGACATACGACTAAGAACAGCCGGAGCATGACGGAAAACCTCTTTCCAGAAGAAAGAGTAGCTACGAATAGACTGGGGATGCCTCTGGGAAGACCAATCACCATATTTGGCATGCATGAACAAGCTCCACAGACATCCAGGATCCAATAAGAATCTCGATGCGTGCCTAGCAATCAGCGCCTCTCTTCTCACAATGAGGGAATGAATCCCAAGCCTCCCCTCCGAAATGGGCATGCACACAGAGTCCCAAGCCCGCATGGATCCCATGGCCATCCTACATAGAACTCTGAACCATCTCTCCATCCTTCTTAAGCAGGTCACCGGAATGGCAGCATTAGAAAAGATATAGAGAGGAAGAGTAGTAAGCACAGATCGGATGAGGGTAAGCCTGGCCATCATGGATAATCCCGAGACTTGCCAACCATCTAGACGATCACAAACATGGCGCTCCAACTCGCTGAAATCCGAGCTGCGTGGCCGCCTTCCCGTAATTGGGACCCCCAAATAAGAAAGATGATCAGCCTGAGCGGAAATACCCAATATTTGCATGATAGACTCCCGAGTGGAAGTTTTAGTCTTTGGACTGAAAGATATCATAGATTTAGCAGTATTAACTTGCTGACCAGAAGCCCTGCAATAAGACTGGAGCACTGAAGCAAAAGTAGAAGCATTACTTGTGGTAGCCCTCCCCATCAGAATACAATCATCAGCAAACAACAAATAGGATAACGCAAGCCCTTGGGAACCGGCACAGTAAGGATCTAAGAGAGAAGCTTGCTGGGCCTGGTGAAGAGCTCTCGATAAAGCATCCGCAGCAAGAATAAATAAGAATGGGGACAGGGGACATCCCTGCCTAAGACCCACCACAGAATGGAAGTAGTCGGTCTGACCACCATTAATCAAAATAGAGAAAGACGGCCGGTAAACACAAGCCTTGATCCATGCAATAAAAAGCTCATCAAACCCAAACTCCTGAAGAGAGCGAAAGAAAAATCCCAACACACTCTATCATAAGCTCTCTCCATATCAAGCTTGACAGCCATCAAACACTGGCGACTAGGGGCTCTATGAAGATCATGCATAACCTCTTGAGCTAACAAGACGTTATCAGAAATACACCGACCAGCCAGAAAAGTGCCCTGCTCAAGAGAGATCAGCCGAGGAATCATCACCCTGAGCCGAGAAACCAGAAGCCGAGCGCAAACCTTATATAAGGTCGTGCACAGGCTAATAGGCCGAAAGTGATGTGGCAAAGAAGCATCATGGTGTTTCGGTACCAGAGTGACAAGAGTCCTATTCCACTTAAAAGGGATCGATCTGGTCGCAAAAACAAGCTGAATGGCCTGCTCAACATCCTGACGCACGATAGCCCAATAATGCCGAAAGAAGAGAGAGGAAACCCATCCGGCCCCGGGGCCTTATCCGAGCCAAGGTTCCAGAGGGCCAACCGAATCTCCTCAGAGGTAATCGGACTAATGAGAGCATCATTCTCCGCCGCCAAGACCTTAAGGGGAGAAGCCACCGGAACCATAGAGGATCCGTCCCCAGAAAGCTCAGTCCAGCGAGAACGAAAAAAATGGAAAAGCTGGTCCGTAATGGCCTGAGAAGTCTCCTGAACATTCCCCGAATCATCAATGAGCCGCCGTATCCGATTCACCGCTCGGCGCTTTAGGATGGTCTGATGGAAAAATCTAGTGTTCTGATCACCTTCCTTGATCCAATGAATCCGGATCTTTGCCTCCAATAGGTCTCCTGCTGATGAAGAAGGGAATGGTGGAGGCAAGACTGGAGCGAAGAGTGGATAAATCAGAATCCTGAAGATAGCCAAGGCGATCCTCCTTATCCTGAAGAGAAGCAATAACATTCTCTACCTCCTCAATTGTCTAAATATGTCACCAACCTCCTCCCGATTCTACCTGAAAAGTCTACGCCTAGCAAGATCTATACGGCGAGAAAGGCGATAAGTGGCGTTACCTCTGACAGGAATGTGCCAAACCTGAGAAATAAGGGACCAAGCTGCCGAATTTCTCAAATTTAAACTGACCCCGGCACTGACCATCCACATTAGTAGAAATAAGGATAGGGCAATGATCAGAGGCGATCCTGGACAAATGAGAGACAGTGGTGGAGGGAAAGAGCTGAAGCCATTTAGCAGTAGCCAAAGCCCTATCCAGTCTTTCCCAAACTCTGGCAGAACCCTGACGGTTGTTACACTAGGTGAACTAAGCCCCTGAAAGCCCAAATCCAAAAGATTAGCGGAGGCAATGAAGGATCGGAACTCCGAAATGCCGAAGACTCCACAAACTGCCTACCACCTCTCTTTTCATTGGCGCCCATGATACAATTGAAATCTCCAGCCACCAGGGAAGGAACACCCTGAGAAAGCAAAGACAAGAGCTCATCCCAAAGAACACGACGAACCCGAAAGTCAGTACGCGCATAAATACCAGAAAGGAGCCAGAGGGCGATGCTCCTTCAGATATGACCAGAGCCACTTGCTGCCCACAGTGGTGAAAACCCTCAACTCTGATGTCAGCAGCACGCCATAAGGCCAAGATGCCACCAGATAATCCATCAGACTCTATAGCATAGGAAGACCACGATCTGGATATCTGTCACCTAACATTGGCCAGACTCTGTCAGATAAGCGAGTCTCCAGCAAAATACATATATCACATTTATGGAGCTGCATTAGCCTCCCAAAAAAGGAGCAAAACGATGGTTTCAAAGCTCCTCTAACATTCCATATAATAATCTTCATTTAGGTTGGGGGGGCCTATCGATCCCCTAACATCTCAGTGTCTGGAGGAGCACTATCAATAGGGCCACCTACCAAAACCCCTGGACCTGACTGTCCATAGTAACACCGTCCACCTCCACCTGCATGGCCTTCTTGAGTAGACAGACAACAGAGTCGTGAGAACGATGCTCCGGGGAAAGCAGTCAGGGAACCTCATCATAGGCAACTGAGGGCTGAGCATCCGAAGCTTGGATCAGCAAGGACCCTTGACCAGCCACAGCCCCGATCTCCTTCGGTGCCTTCACCGATGCGGAGAAAGTGAAAGTGGGATCCACCTCATGTTTACCAGCATCAAAGGTTTTCCCTTTCCCTTTCGATACTCTAGATCCACCCTAGGGGTCAACGGTTCAACAGGGCGGTCCCGCTTCAGTGGCCCCGGATTAGCTTTCTTACAGGATTTCGGCCTACCGGCCCATTTATCCGATCCCAAGAGGGCAAAGGGATTAGCAAAAGTGATAGTTGGATTAGCCTTTAGAAGAGTATCAGGCTCCCCACAGCTCTCTGCCTGGATCGGCACAGTGAACAAGGATTGGCATGCAGCCTTCTCAGCCTGCAACCCCTCATCCAATCCTTGAATCCCTGAGACTCCAGTAGTGATCCCCTGAGTGCTAACCCCCAAGCTCACACCCGAACCACCCAACTTCACAGAGGGACAGCCCACAATCCCCTTCGCACTAGCCTTCAACCCCATCTGCCTGTGAGACATCTTCTTTGGGAGTTGCCAACCGTCAACTGAGCTGGGAGAAAACGAAGCAGAAGACTTATGGAGCTTCGAACCCAATTCCATTGCCACAGGCTGGGGAGATCTCCTACGCCGAACCGCAGACATCCAGGGCCTCAAGTAGAGATTACAAAAAACCAAAGGGCCGAATTGCCAAAGGGGACATTTTTTAGTAAACAGTCAATTACCAATAATAGATATACATTAGTTAATACTCAGTGACCAAGGAGGATTATAAATTGGTTAATACATAGTTGCAATGAGAGTTGTAACATGAATTAATATATGGTAACCACTAAGGAATATACATATTATTGCTTGTTACTAATTGGGGTTATATATTGACATTCAATCGATTTCAAACTCATAATTAGATAGTGTACGATATAAAAAATGCTATCCGTGGATAAGTGTACATGATAGAGTTTATTCAAGGGATAGCTGAGGAAATAATCAGTTTTTTTTAATAACAATTTTGTCCTCAAGGGATAGTTGGGGGAATAACCAGCTATTTTCCTAGTCCTTAGGCTATGTTTGAAATAAGGGATATCCTTCCTTATTCTCAAAAGCTATAACTGTAAAGGATAAGTCTAAAAAAGATTAACCAGAGGAGATAACCCATGTTTAACCATGGGTTATCCCTTGAACTTATTCCCTAGGAAATCCAGGAATAGCTGGAGCTATCCCTTGAGGGCAAAATTGTTATTTAAAAAAGATAATTATTTTCTTAGCTATCCGCTGAATAAAACTCTATCCTGTATACTTATCCAAGATAGCATTTTTTGTATCAAACACTTTTGAAATATGGGGATAAGAAAGGATATCTTCTGGATATCCCTCTTATCCTCAAAAGCTATAACTACAAAGGATAAGTCTGAATAAGTTTAATCAGAGGGGATGATTCATGTTTATCCTCTCAACTTATTCCCTAGGAAATTTAGGAATAGCTGAAGCTATCATTTGATGGCAAAATTATTATTTTAAAAAATAATTTTCCCTCATCTATCCTCTGGATAAACTTTATCCTGGACATTTATCCAGGGATAGCATTTTGGAAATCAAACACTATCTAAGGCAGTGTTTGATATGGAGGATAAGAGGGATATCCCTGAATATCCCCCCCTTATCCCCAATGCTATAGCTAGAGGGGATATGTCTGAAAAAGTTTAACCAGAGAGGATAACCCATGTTTAACCATGGGTTATCCTCTGAACTTATTCCCTAGGGAATCTAGGAATAACTAAAGTAAACATGGGTTATCCTCTGAACTTATTCCCTAGGAAACCTAGGAATAACTAAAGTTATCCCTTGATGGCAGACTTGTAATTTTAAAAAGATGCTTATTCCCTCAGCTATCCCCTAGATAAATGCTATCATGTACATTTATCTATGGATAGCCCAAAAGCTATCAAACACTACCTAGGGAATAAGTTCAGGGGATAACCTATGGTTAAACATGGGTTATCCCCTTTGGTTAAATTTATTTCCAACTATCCTTCGTAGTTATGGCTTTTGGGAATAAGGGGATATCCCTCCTTATTTCCTATTTCAAACACAGCCTTAAGGGCATCATTGCATGGCTATTGAAAAAGTTGTGATAAATCTAATGGAGTATATGACTCCTAAATTTTAAATGACTAAGCATGTAGAATATTCATATTTGCTTTATGTAGTAATCTATATGCAAATTATCGAGTATTTTATATTCACGTGTTTGATTGACAAACTATTAATAGGAACTGACGGGATAAAATGCCAAATTTTAAAAAAATATTTTGTAAATTAAAAACTCCAATCAATTTATAAGATTCAAAATACCCTAACATGAATCTAAGTAAAATTCTAAATTGCCTTTAATTTTTGGAAACACAAATAAAAACCCATAATAATTATATAATTTATAATAATTAATTATTTTATTCGTATACAATAGATAGAAGTTATTAGTAACAAGATTATATAACATATATAATATAATTATTATAATTATATATTACATAATGGTTAATAATATTATATTGGATATAAATAATTATTCAATATAATTAAATATTAAAATATTATAATTAATAATATTAATAACATAACATAACATAATAAGTAATATATAACATTATTATAATCTATATAATATTCTTATTATATTATAAATAATATAATAGTTATACTATATAATATAATAATGTAATAATATAATTATTATAATATTAATTTATTAGGTAACACTTATCCTGTAAATGTTTGGGTAAATTAATAAAAATCACCTATAATAATTATAGAGTTGTTGGGGGGTAAAATCGTCATTGCATTAATATCCGTGCGAGACGGCTAAGGCTAACCTCCTCCCTTTGTCTCTTCCGGGCTTCCGTAGCTCGGCCCTTCTGGGCTTCCGTAGCTCGGCCCCTCCGGGCTTCCGTAGCTCGGCCCCTCCGGGCTTCCGTAGCTCGGCTCTTCCGGGCTTCCATAGCTCGGCCCCTCCAGGCTCCCGTAGCTCCGGCCCCTCCGGGCTCCCGTAGCTTGGTCCCTCCGGGCTTCCGTAGCTCGGCTCTTCCAGGCTTCCGTAGCTCGGCCCTCCGGGCTCCCGTAGCTCGGCCCCTCCGGGCTTCCGTAGCTCGGCTCCTTCGGGCTTCCGTAGCTCGGCCCCTCCGGGCTTCCGTAGCTTGGCTTCTTCGAGCGATCCACAACCTAACATCTACCTCCGCGGGAGAGCCCGAGCCTACCAGAATGGCATCCTAGAAAAAAAATCATGTCGGGACGTGGCCTAAAGCCTATCATAACCACCTCAAGCCTACTCAACCAGATCTCGAGACATCAAGGAGCTCTCCCAGCCGTCGATACCAAAACAAACAGGATATGGATTCTAACGGCCCCACAACGGCCTGATTCTGCCCGCCTCCATATCTTAACAACCTCCGAACCTTCCAGAAGACGCTCAAGACCCAGGTGACAGGCTATAAATATCATAATCGCAGATTCCCTCAGGTACGCAACTCTGTACGCACACTTGCGCGCTTACACCCCCACTCTCACTCTCCTGCTCTCGCCGGTAGCTCGTCGGCACTCCTGCCCTCTGGAGCCTCCGATTGGCCGCCCCCGGAGAGGTCTCCCAGAGAGATCCACCTCCCCACTGTCTGGTTGATCGCCAATTTCTTCTCCACTGACTTGAGCGTCGGAGGGTCTTCCGTGGAGGACCACCCCCAGCGTCCCTCCGCGTGTGGACTTCTTTTGCAGGTCCGTCCCCCTTCTTCCTGGAGATCGGCCGCGCCTGAGTCGGAGGACGGATTTCAGCGGCAACAGATTGGCGCTAGAGGAAGGGTCTCAAGTCCCATTAAAACTTGAAGAAAGGAGACAAGGATCTAGATCCGGAGAAGAACCTCCCCAATGGCCAACCGGAGAAGAGCAGCCTCTGAAGCCCAAGATCAGGTCGCTTCTCAGAGGCCTGATCGACTGGCACTGCAGCGCCGCAACCTCCACCGGTCGAAACCCCGTCGCCGCCTGCCATCCTGGTGACTCAAGACCAGTTTGCTACACTGGTCCAACAGGTCCAGGCCCTTACCCACCTGGTACAAGAGCGCCTTGTAGCTCCTTCTGCTTCGCATCCTCAGAAAGAAACGATGATTTCTTCTTCGCCGGCGACCTCCTCCTCCGATCCGCATGGGTCGGCGGATCCCCCACATCGTACCAGGGGGGACAAACCAGCCCGCGAGCCGGTTATGACAGAGATCCTCCTAGATCTTGGCGAGCCCACTCCCTCTCCCCGGTGACATCCCACCATGATTCCACGCCATCCTTGCGACTCTCCCGCCCAGCTCCTCCTTTAACCGGCAAAGATGAGATCCGCCGTCAGATCCAGGAGATGCGTCAGGAGCTGGACGCCGCCAAGCAGACCCATCTGCCCCAGCCCAAGGCGGAGCAGGACATCCCATTCTCTAAGGGAATCATGGAGGAAGTGATTCCCTCCCACGTCAAACTGCCAGCCGTCGAGCCCTACCATGGCTCCACTGATCCGGACGACCATCTCAGTAGCTTCCGGTCAATAATGATGTTCCACAGAGCATCTGATGCGGTCCTCTGCCGAGCCTTCCCATCCACCCTCAGAGGATCCGCCCGAACCTGGTTCAACGCCTTGAAACCGGGTTCCATTGATTCATTCGACGAGCTGAGCCACCTTTTTATCGGCCAGTTCGTCAGCAGCCGCCGCCATCGACGAAGATCCGACTCCCTCTTCGAGGTTAAGCAGAGAGAGGGGGAGTCCTTGAGGAACTACCTTGGCCGTTTCAACAAGGCCATGTTAGAGGTAGACCACCTTAATCATGAGGTGGCTATGTCCGCCCTGGCGGAAGGAGTTTCGAAGGAGAGCGACTTCTATTTGGCAATGGAGGTCAGCTACCCCCATGTCTATCTGATATGATGGCCCTTGTGGACAAGTACGCTAGGGTCGAGGAGTCGCGGAGAGTGGCCCGCGCTGAGCAAGCGAAGAAGAAACAAGAGCCCAAAGTTCCCGACAGACACCGTCCCGTCCGTCGACCAAGTCCGCCTCGCCGCCAAGAGTCCCTCCACTGCCGCCAAGGAATCACTCTCGGAGTCCTCCCAGGCGATTCGATTGCTATACTCCTCTGATTGTGCCTCAGTCGCAGATCCTCATGGAGATAGAGCGTCAACTTTCCCGGCCGGTACCTCTCCGAGGGAACCCGACTCGAAGAGATCCCGCCAAATACTGCCACTACCATAGGGAGCACGGTCATGACACTGAAGAATGTTGGCAGCTAAAGAATGAAACAGAGAGGTTGATTCGGCGGGGACGGCTAGATCAGTTTAGGAGGGCACCCGATCCGCAGAAGCAAGGAGGTGACCGCCAGCCCGAGCTCCCACAACTTCCTCCTCCACCCAATCCGCCGTGGTCGGTCATATTAATATGATTGAAGAGGCCGGCGGATCGAGCCCCAGAGGTGGCAGAGATGGATCAGCGCCAAAGAAGGCACGGACTGGCGAGCTCTCCTTTCCGATGACGATCTCCTGGGAGTACAACTCCCCCACGATGACGCATTAGTTGTATCCCTTAATTTGAACAATTATGATGTAAGCCGAATCCTTATTGATAGTGGAAGCTCGGTAAACGTTTTGTACCTCGGTGTATTTACCAGGATGAAACTGCTCATGGAAAATCTTCGAGCCGTGGATTCCGCCTTGATGGGATTCACCGGCGACGTCATCATCCCGGAAGGAATCATCACCCTGATGGTACGCACGGGAACCTGGCCCCTTGTAGCCATTGTTCAGACCGATTTTCTGGTGACCGACCTCAGGTCCCCATATAACGCCATATTCGGCAGGCCTGGTTTAATGTCTCTCAAGGCAGTGGTCTCCATCCCGCATCTGTCTATGAAGTTCCCTACCGAGCAAGGAGTTGGCATGGTTCGGGGAAGTCAAGCCATGGCTCGGCAATGTTTCGTTACGAGCCTCCAGTCTAGGATGCCCGAAGTTGACGGGTTAGACGCTCGCGAGGACTTCGCCGAACAGCAGGGAGAACTGGTAGAGGAATTGGAGGAAGTACCATTGGACAAAGCTCGGCCCGACCGAACCACAAGGATCAGGTCGTTACTCAAAGGAGAGTCTCGGCACAGGTTGATCAGGTTCCTCCAAAGCAACGCCGACATCTTCGCCTGGACCGCCTCTGACATGCCGGGAATCGACCCCGAGGTCCTCGTCCACCATCTCAATGTGGACGAGAGGCACAGGCCTGTCAAGCAGAAGAAAAGAAGCTTCGCCCCAGAGCGGCAAAAGGCCATTGAAGAAGAGGTCGACAAACTCATAAAGGCCAACTTCATCCGAGAGGTGAATTACCCGAACTGGCTGTCAAATGTCGTCATGGTGAAAAAGTCGAACGGCAAGTGGAGGATCTGCATCGACTCACCGACCTCAACAAAGCCTGCCCAAAGGATAGCTTCCCCCTCCTCGGATCGATCAGCTCGTGGATGCCACCTCAGGCCACCAAATGCTGTCATTCATGGACGCCTATTCCGGCTACAATCAGATCCGAATGGCCCCTGAAGATGAAGAAAGACCGCCTTCATAACCGATCGAGGTACCTACTGTTACCGAGTTATGCCTTTCGGTCTTAAGAATGCAGGGGCGACCTACTAGCGGCTGGTCAACAAGGTGTTCAAGAAGCAAATCGGTCGGAACATGGAGGTTGTTGCCGCTGAAATCCGTCCTCCGACTCAGGCGCGGTCGATCTCCAGGAAGAAGGGGGCGGACCTGCAAAAGAAGTCCACACGCGGAGGGACGCTGGGGGTGGTCCTCCGCGAAGACCCTCCGACGCTCAAGTCAGTGGAGAAGAAATCGGCGATCAACTAGACAGTGGAGAGGTGGATCTCTCCGGGAGACCTCTGCGGGGACGGCCAATCGAGGCTCCAGAGGGCAGGAGCGCCGACGAGCTACCGACGAGAGCAGGAGAGTGAGAGTGGGGGTGTAAGCGCGCAGTATGCGTACAGTTGCGTACCTAAGGGAATCTACGATTATGATATTTATAGCCTGTCACCTGGGTCTTGAGCGTTTTCTGGAAGGTTCGGAGGTTGTTAAGATATGGAGGCGGGCAGAATCAGGCCGTTGTGGGGCCGTTAGAATCCATATCTCGTTTGTTCTGGTATCGACGGCTGGGAGAGCTCCTTGATGTCTTGAGATCTGGTTGAGTAGGCTTGGGGTGGTTATGATAGGCTTTAGGCCACGTCCCACATGATTTCTTTTCCAGGATGCCGTTCTGGTAGGCTCGGGCTCTCCCGTGTCAGGTTCCGTGGAGGTAGATGTTAGGTTGTGGATCGCTCGAAGAAGCTAAGCTACGGAAGCCCGGAGGAGCCGAGCTACGGAAGCCCGGAGGGGCCGAGCTACGGAAGCCCGGAGGAGCCGAGCTACGGGAGCCCGGAGAGGCCGAGCTACGAAAGCCCGGAGGAGCCGAGCTACGAAAGCCCGGAGGGGCTGAGCTACGGAAGCCCGGAAGAGCCGAGCTAGGGAAGCCCGAAGGGGCCGAGCTACGGAGCCCAGAGGGGCCGAGCTACGGAAGCCCGGAAGAGCCGAGCTACGGAAGCCGGAGGGGCCGAGCTACGGGAGCCCGGAGGAGCCGAGCTACGGAAGCCCGGAGGGGCCGAGCTACGGGAGCCCGGAGGGGCCGAGCTACGGAAGCCCAGAAGAGCCGAGCTACGGAAGCCCGGAAGAGCCGAGCTACGAAAGCCCGGAAGAGACAAAGGGAGGAGGTTAGCCTTAGCCGTCTCGCACGGATATTAATGCAATAACGATTTTACCCCCCAACACATGCCCTCCACTCCCTAGTTCGAAGCGTAGGTTCGGGCGTAGGGAGTACGAGTTCGAATGGCGCGTCTTGGATGGGACGTCTTGGTTTAACTAGCTTGCGCAATGATGCCCTAGTTAATGCGACAGGGCCATCCTGCCCTCGGGGCTAAGGCTCCTCGCGAGCGAAGGCTGGGATTGCGCCACGCTATGAATCCCGATCGATCGGGCGTTTGTCGAGGCGATTTGGGACGCCTAGGATGAGAGCCCCACCTTTTTAGGGAGGCTTCCTTGGCGGAGAAGTGAAGTAACGGCTGCATTGTCGCTATATGTGCGCGTGTGCTTGGCGTCTTCTCGTTTTTCTTTCAAAAGGGTTCTGGTCTTTCATCTTCTTCGACGCTTATTGTTTTCGTTTGGTACCTCTTTCAATGGCGATGAGCCCCGACGATGTGGCCTCCGAGATCGTTGCCGAGGACTTGGGGAGGATTCATCAGCGGTATGGCTTGCCCTTGGACGTCGTCCTACGGGCGCCGGAACCCGAAAGATAGGGTTACCCGGGATTTAGAGTCTGGGGTCTTCATCTACGAAGATAGTTTGAAGGCGGGTCTTCGTTTTCCTCTCCACCCCCTGGTGAAGGAGATCATGACCCACTACAACATCAGCCCATCAATGGTGGCTCTGAACAGCTGGCGGAATATCATCGGATTCATCTCAATGTGCCACCAGATTCGGATCGTCGCCACCCTCCCCTTTTCCGCACCTGCTACCATCTGATTCCCGGGAGGAAATTGGAGTGGCCCTACATCGGGCCCTGGAGATCCTTCAACGTAATCGCGGATAAGCCCTCTTCCATCAAGGGGTGGAAGAGTCGATTTGTTATTGCGGAGGGGAACGTCGGCTCTGACTTCCCTCGGAGATGGGGGGATGTTGTAAGGGATGCGGAGATGCATCCGGCCTTGTCGGCGCAGGAAGAGAAGGACTTGGACGTCCTCCGCAACGGGCAGATGTTTTCGGCTAATGACTTGCTATCGGAGGGGGCCCTCTTCGCAGCCGGGCTCAGCCCCGGGACCCGCAAGGTGAGTCCCTTTCGTGCAGTTCATTTTTCTTGATTAATGTGCCCGGACCTGAGCATGTGTGCTCTGATGTGGCAGCCGCAAGGTCGGCGTTGTCGAACCTCTCCAAGAGGAAGAGAGGAAAATGCCCGGGGGAAGGGAGCGGCGTGGATAGTGGCCGGCCTGAAAAAAGGGCTCATATTCTGCGAGAAGCCCGCCGGACGCCAGGGCAATCACAGCAGAAGCGCCGGGGGCGAAGGAGGGTCCGGGGAAAGAGGTTATGGCCTCCGACCCTCTCATGTAGAGATCTCAGATAGTTTGGACGAGGCTCCGTTGGCTCGTCCGACCGCGTCCCCCCTGAAAGAGGAACCAGCGACGGATCTGGTGGAGGCGGAAATCACCGAGGAGCCTACTGTCCCCGCGGGATCGCCATCGGCTCCGACAGGAGAGGAAGAGGTGGCAGCCGCAGCCGGGGAGGTTCAAGGGGAGCTTTCTCTCGGTCTCTCCGCAGGGGAGTACGGTAGCAGTGAGGCAGGTCAGACTGAGGCTTCGGGAGAGCTTGTGGAGGAGATGCAAGTGGCAGAACAGGCCGAGACCTCGGGGGGCCCGGCGGCGGAGACACGAATGGTGGTAGCCGAGGAAGGGGCGTCGAAGGAGAAGACGCGGCAAGGCGGGAGCTCTACATTGGGAGCTTCTTCGAAAAAGGTTTTGGGGAAGCTGGCACTTGGGCTAGCTGAATTATCCGAAGAAACCCAAGCCAGGGCCTTGGTGGAGGAGGCTGGAAGGTTGAAGTCCTCTCAGACGGGGGCTGCCCAGGCCGGTCCTTCAGGCGGGGTTGGCCAACCCAGCAGCTCGGGTGCTGATATTGAGGAGGCGTTTTCCGCCATGATGAGGTCGGCCCTGTATCCGGGCATGGATCCTTCGGCGGACAAATTTGCCGATTTGGAGTTGGTGGATGCTGCATTCGGTCAGCAGGGCGTGGCCGAGAGTATCCATTTCCTTCCCGACATTGACAACACAACCCTGATGAGGATGACTCGGGCCTATGCCTCGCGGGTGAGTTACTGTTCTTGTGCGACAGATGTCTCCCGATTGACCCTATTGTGGGTTTTTATTCATTTTTTGCTTTTGCAGAGCGTTTTGCTTTCCCGGGCGATATGCTGGCACTTGAGTTTGGCAACGGGGGCCAGTGTCCAAGCCAGGAGGGCTAACGCCGAGCTCCAGTCGCGGCTGAAGGTGTCCGAGAAGTTCGAGGAACTCATGGCAATTAGCGACAGGGGCTTGCAGGGGATGAGGGCGGCATATCAAGCTGCCCAGGCCGAGATATCCCAGCAGAAGCGCCGGGTGGAGGAGTTGCAGGAACTCCTGGCGAGAAATGATAATGCGTGTCTGGAGCTGGCCAGAATTGAGTCAAAACACTCCGCGGAGGTGGCGGCGATGCGGCGGGAACACAGCGAAAGTATGAGTCGGCTGGGAAGAGAGGCCGACGACGAAAGAAGGCCTTTGGCGAGGATGCTCGGCGAAGTGGAGGAGAAATTGAAACGACGTGATGGCGAAATCGCCCATTTGAAGGAGGGTGCTAGGTGGGACCAGGGGACGATAGCTCGGGTGAGCGACGAGTTATCCCAAGCCCGAAGGATATTGAAGCCAGACAGTTGAAGATCAGCACTCTGCAGGAGAGGGTTGAGCTGATAGGGGCTGACAGGATGAGAGCCAGGAGCGAGGCAGAAGAGATGGCCAAAAGGTTGGCCAAGCGAGAGGGGGAGGTACGCTCTTATTTTACCCTTTTTGTTTTTCCTACTGGGTTCTCGCAATGCTGATTTGATTTTGGATTTTTCAGATGGAGAAGATGGAGTCGGAGGTTCGGGCTCTTCAAGGTGAGCTCGCGTCCACTCGCAATAGGAGCTCGGAGCTCGAGATGCGGGCTAGCGAGCTCGAGGAGCAAAACGTCATCCTGAAGGCCCAGGTGATTGAGGCTGAGAAACAGACGGCGGAGGCCAAGACGCAGCACGCCATACTTAGGGGGAGGCAAGACGCTATCAGCGTTGCGCCTTCCATCATGGGAAGGAGGAGTGCAAACAGCAGATTCTCAGCGAGCACCCGGAATGGGACCTTTATTTCCTGAGTGCTGAAGATCCCGAAGATGGCGAGTCCAAAGAAGAAGATGAAGACGAATACGTTGATGTTTCTGACGCCAAACTTGGCGCCGCCCCCTGTCCCAGCGAAGCATCAGCTTCTGAGGGGCAGTCGCAAGCTGCCGCCGAGGGGAAAAAAGTATTGGAGAAGGGCGAGTCTAGCCACACTTTCGCAGATGTAACTGAGGGCCCTCCTAAAGCTGATGCAGCTCCCGGTTCTTAGGAACTGTTCTTGTATCTCGTTCTTTAGACATTTGTCTGACATTTCATAGTGAAAGAATTTCCTGTTTCCATTTAAGTGTCTTTCTTGCGTGATTTCGCTGTCATTTAGCCTCGGTTGTGAACGACCTATGGCCCCCTGAGGCTCTTAGGTCATCCTTATCTCGAGATTGAAGGAAAACGTACCGGCTAAGGCCGATGGGCAAACCAGGTCGGCTTGGGCCGACGGGCAAAACAGGTTGGCAGATGCCGACAGACAAAATAGGTCAGCTGGGGCCGACAGATCAAAATAGGTCGGCCGGGGCCGACAGACGAAATGGGTTGGCTGGGGCAGACGGATCAAAACAGGTCGGCCGGGGCCGACAGACGAAATGGGTCGGCTGGGGCCGACGGACCAAAATAGGTCGGCTGGGGCCGACAGGCAAAAAGGCCTTTGCGCTTTCTGCTATTCTGTCAATCGTCCTGCTATTCTGCAGGTGATTCAGTTTTTATTTCATCGAAATGGATAATACGGCGTAGTGGGGGGCATAAAGCTGCATCAGAGCTTTACGGAAGGTGCTCTTTTCCCATGCGGATCACTTCGTCGCACACGCAATCGCTCTCCATTGGGGAACATCACTTTCGAAGGACGATATTCTGAATCCGCCAGTTTTCGAAGTGTCAGTGGACGATTTCCTGCATTTAATGACCGTGATTCGGGATCAGGAAGGGATCTCCATACACGTCACAACTAAGGCGGTGGGCTTGGCGCGCAGTGGGGTGCTGCGTTCATCCTAAGGGGCCACGTGGAGGCGCGGGCCAGGTGTTTGAATCTCGGAACTTTCAGCTCTGATAGCTCATCCCGGGTCTTTTCTGCCTATAAAAAGGGGAGAAAGGGGTCATGTTTGGCTATCCCCAAAGCGTGACTTCCATTATGCTCACTTCCCTGTTGCTACGAGTGGGAGGACCAAGCTTTCCTCTCATGGGCTCCTTGCCAACGGACAGCTGGGGCGACCGGGGAGCAGCTGGAGAATGGCTCATCCTTAGGGGATGAGCCTCGGAGATCATATGGAGAGCGCACAAGGAGGGCGCAGAGATCATACAGAGAGCGCACATATGTGCTTCCTATGTGATCTTTGTGGCCCGTTACGGGAGGCTTACGGTAGGAAGCGTATCGACACCCCCGTAGCACGCACAGAGTCTCCCTATTTCGCTGGCTTGGGTTCCCGTCCCTTCTCTGAGGGGAATCCTTGCCACGGGAGGGAAAATATGGGAGCAACCGGGGTCGGATAGTCCCCGGTTCCTCGTCTGGACGGCGGCCTGCGATCCAGCACCCCCTCCTAGGGGAGCGGGCTGGGTTGTTCGAATCCTCAGAATTAGCATCCATGGGTCATGCCTCCTTCTGGATCTATTAATTCATCCGGGCCGTGGAGGGTCAGCTTTATCATCCGTCTAGGCGGACTGGCCGTTTCATGGTTTGCTTGATTTGTCAATCCGGATGTTGGAACATCACAGTCGCCTAGGTCTGCTTTGGAGCAGTTGCCTTTATTTTATGCATTTCAATGCTCTTGTAACGCCCGTGAGGCATTTGTAACTGATCTTAATCGGCAATAAGAGAGTTATGTTCTATTTTTTGATCTCTATCTTTTCTTGTGCCGAACTTGTAGTCATTGTTGTTTGTGGGGTACCAAAAGCATTCCGCTCGTCCTTAGACGAGGGTCTCACGCCGTCCGAACTAATCGAGGTTCGTGTGTGGCGGTTCATAGATCATTCGGCGAAACATGCTCCTTGCTCTGGTCGAAAACCTGGTGTTTTCGTGCTTCACTTTTACCGGGGCTCGGTTTATCGTGGATCGGCCTTGGCCGAAGTTCAGGGAATTCGTACCCCCCTTCCTATTATGGTTCAGGGAATCAGTCACTCGGGTTAGTCGAGTTTTGGAGAACATTTTACTTGGCCCTACCAAGGTTCGGAGAATTTTGTAGCTCGGCCCTACCGAGGTTCGGAAATTTTGTAGCTCGACCCTGCCGAGGTTCGGAGAATTTTGTAGCTCGGCCCTGCCGAGGTTCGGAGACCCAGGCTCAAGGGAGCGACTTAGTTGTCACTGCGGGCCACATCGTTAGGTCCACGTGGCGCTTGATAAGGGGCGTCAGAGCAGAACGGGCGGTACATTGTCACGTTTTTATTGGTGACGCTGCTCTTCCCGAGGGGACAAGTCGCCGGACCGAATGTTGGACTTCTTCCCGAGGAAGAGGCCGGTTTTAAGAGGCTTGGGGAAGCGTCGAGGGTATTTATTGTGGGGAGGGACAGATCGGAAAATGTTCTGCTTGGGGAACTCCGGACAATCTGCTCGCGCTTTTCAATTTTACTCTGGATAGGGCGTGACTCTTCGGATTCCTCATGCATTAAAATGGTGACACGTGGCGAGTTCTCATGGGTCGATAGTCGCGGTGCGGCCGATCGAGATACCTGCTTGGCGGGTATAAATATGACCGAGGGGGACCGGTTCCTGCCATCCCTCGGTTTGAGTTCGGAGAAAATGGCCTATCCCGGGCGATCGTCAGGCGAGCTGCATTCCTTGCTCGGCGGTCTTTTACGTTCGGAAAGAGGGCGCGTCTCCGTCACTATCGACGGGCAGAGCCTCGCGTCGGCCTTCGCGAGCAATCAGCAACTTGCGAGGGTTGCCAAGGAGTATATGGACGTGACAACCAAGGAGGTGGAGGCCCTACGCCGGATAATGGACCGGCAAGAGGAGGAAATCGTGTCTCTCCGTCAGCAGGTGGCTGATTTGACGGGACGCTTGGAGGAGTTGCTGGCCTCTGGGGGCGACTGACTCCAGGGCCTCTCTCTTGTTCTTGCTTGTTTTTCTTTCTATGTTTTTCCTGTCTCGTTGTAACCTTTCTTCTTTAATGAAAAATGGATCCGTTTTTAGGAATCTTTTTCCTCTTTGAGAACGATTGCCCTGATGTGCTTGACAGGCTAGGGTGTCGGCCTGGCCCCATTGTCCTGCGCATTAACGTAGATATTTTGAACGACGAGTTACAGGGGGGTTACCCAGAGAGGTTTTCAGTAGCAGAGAGGAAAATCTCCTAGCTCTGCCTGGGGCCTTTGGCCGACTACGTGGGGCTCGATGGCCTCGAGAGGGGGTTTGCCAATGGTGGCTTCTTCTTGCGTGTCGACGGTTTTTTGTTTAACGCGCTCATTTTTAAACCGGACGAAGTCCTTCGGGGACTATTTGGGGGCCGTTCGGCTTTGGTCGAGGCCCGTATGCTTAGGCTTTTTCGCTGGGGTTTTAGCCCGAATGACTTTTACCTGGCCTTGCCATGGCTCGGAGGATTCGTTGCCCGGCCCTGTCGAGGTTCGGAGAAATATTTTACTTGGCCCTGCCAAGGTTCGGAGATTTGTTGCTCGGCCATGCCGAGGTTCGGAGAAATATTTTACTTGGCCCTGCCAAGGTTCAGAGATTTGTTGCTCGGCCCTGCTGAGGTTCGGAGAAATATTTTACTTGGCCCTGCCAAGGTTCGGAGATTTATTGCTCGGCCCTGTCGAGGTTCGGAGAAATATTTTACTTGGCCCTGCCAAGGTTCGAAGATTTGTTGCTCGGCCCTGCCGAGGTTCGGAGAAATATTTTACTTGGCCCTGCCAAGGTTCGGAGATTTGTTGCTCGGCCCTGCCGAGGTTCGGAGAAATATTTTACTTGGCCCTGCCAAGGTTCGGAGATTTGTTGCTCGGCCCTGCCGAGGTTCGGAGAAATATTTTACTTGGCCCTGCCAAGGTTCGGAGATTTGTTGCTCGGCCCTGCCGAGGTTCAGAGAAATATTTTACTTGGCCCTGCCAAGGTTCGAAGATTTGTTGCTCGGCCCTGCCGAGGTTCGGAGAAATATTTTACTTGGCCATGCCAAGGTTCGGAGATTCCTGTTCAATCAGAGAGCTCGGCTATGCCGAGGATTGGTAAGCAGTATCTGTTTCTTCTTGCGATTTATAGCAACATAGTGCATAATGATTCACGCTACAGGTTTTGAGGAAGCAGATAAGCAGGAATGCATAGCGAGGCATGCGAGCGTGAATTCAGGGAGGACATACCCTATTGATAATACTTGCGAAGGTTGTCCGCGTTCCAAGTCCGGGGAATGAACTTCCCGTTCAGATCCTGCAGCTTGTAGGTTCCTGGTCCAATAATCTCTGCTACCTGGTATGGGCCCTCCCAGTTTGGCGCCAGCTTTCCTTGCTCCAGTGGTTTGGAAACAGAGGCTTTCCGGAGGACAAGGTCGCCGGGCAGGAAGGTCTTTCCTCTAACTCTGGAGGCGTGGTAACGGGCCACCCTTTGTTGATAGGCAGCCGTTCTGATCCGAGCCTTCTCTCTGATTTCCTCTATCAGGTCGAGGTTGGTGCGGAGTTGTTCATCTGGCCTCCTCCGAGTAGCTTTCTACCCGCAATGATGGGAGACCGACTCCACAGGGATAACGGCCTCTGTGCCGAAAGCCATTCGGAAAGGGGTCTCGCCTGTTGGGGCTCTTGGGGTTGTGCGGTAGGCCCATAAGACATGGTGTAGTTCATCTGCCCACCTGCCTTGGGCTCTGGAGAGACGAGCTTTAATCCCCTGGAGGAGGGTTCTGTTGGTCACCTCGGCCGCCCCGTTGGCTTGTGGGTGCTCGACCGAAGTGAGGTGATGACGGATCCTGTGCTCCTCACAGAACTGGCGAAATTTGGAGTTATCGAACTGCTTGCCGTTATCGGTGATTATAGTGTGGGGGAGTCCGAATCGGCAGATGATGGACCTCCACACAAAGTCTCGGCCCGTGCCTCGGTAATTTGTGCGACCGCTTCTGCTTCGACCCATTTGGTGAAGTAGTCGATGGCGACAAATAAGAATTTCCGCTGTCCTGTTGCAAGCGGGAATGGGCCGAGGATGTCCATCCCCCATTTGGCAAAGGGCCAAGCGGAGGATATAGAAACGAGCTCGGCGGAAGGGAGCCTTTGGATGTTTGAATGTCTTTGGCAGGGGTCGCAGGTGCGGACCAGATCGTCCGCGTCTTTTTGCATGGTCGGCCAGTAATAGCCTTGTCGCAGCACTTTATGGCAGAGGGACCGGCTCCCCAGATGGTTGCCGCAAATACCCTCATGTACCTCGCGCAGAGCATAGTCCGCTTCTGATGGGCGGAGGCACCTAAGCAGCGGCATGAAAAATGACCGCTTATATAGTTGGTTGTCAATCAACACGTAGTGGATGGCCTGCAGCTTCAACTTCCTAGCCTCTCTTCGGTCGGACGGAAGCGATCCTTCTTTGAGATATTTAAGGATAGGGTCGAACCAGGATGGTTCGGCATCAACTTGCATCACGCGGTCGCTTCCGCGATGCTCGGCTTTTCCATAGTTTCCAGGTGAAATTTTTGCTCGGCATCCATTGTCTCCGTGGTTGCCAGACGGGAGAGTAGATCGGCACGGGCTTTCTCGGATCTGGGAATCCGACTAATTTCAAATTCGGAAAAATGGGGAAGCAAGTTACGCACCTCCTGGAGATACCGAATCATATTTGGTTCCCGAGCTTCGAACTCTCCCCGAACATGGCCGGCTACCAGCTGAGAGTCCGTGAAGGCGTTGAGTTTCTCCACCTTCAGATTGCGGGCAATCCGGAGACCAGCTAGCAGAGCTTCGTACTCGGCTTCGTTGTTGGAAGCTGGGAAGGATAATCGGACGCCATACTCGAAGGCCATCCCCTCAGGACTAGTGAGAACTAGACCTGCGCCGGAGTGATGGGCATTGGATGACCCGTCGACGTGGAGGAGCCACCGGGCTCCAGACTTTGGCTCTTCCAGAGAGTCTGGGGTAGAACCTTCCTCCGGGATGGTACACTCGAGGAGGAAGTCGGCCAGTACTTGAGCTTTGATGGCTGGGCGGGGCTGAAAATGTATGTCATGCTCGCTTAACTCGACGGCCCATTTGGTCATTCTCCCGATGTTTTAGGACGATGGATCACCGCCCTGATAGGTTGGTCAGTCAGGACCGTTACAGCATGCGCTTGAAAGTACGGTTGCAGCTTTCGATCCAAGGTGATCAAGGCCAATAACATCTTTTCAATCCTGCTGTACCTCGTCTCCGCATCGTGGAGCAGCCTGCTCACATAGTAGATCGGCTTCTGGATCTTGCCTTCTTCTTTGACTAGCACCGAACAAACCGCGCTCTCCGAGATAGCCAGGTACAAGAATAGGGTCTCTCCTGGGGTTGGACTACTGAGAAGCGGAGGCGAGCCGAGGTACTTCTTGAGTTCTTGAAATGATTTCTGGCACTCGGGAGTCCATTGGAAGTTTTTGGCCGATCGGAGAGTTTTGAAGAAGGGGAGGCATCTCTCGGCCGACCGTGCCACAAAGCGGTTAAGGGCCGCTATCCTCCCGGTTAGGCGCTGGACCTCTTTAACTGATGCTGGGGAGCCATTTGTTGGAGAGCTTGAATCTTCTGGGGGTTAGCTTCGATACCTCGCTGGGAGACCATGAAGCTGAGGAACTTCCCCGAGTTGACACCGAAGGCACACTTGGTTGGGTTGAGTTTCATCCCATATTTGCGCAACGTTGCAAAGCTCTCCGAGAGGTCCTCGACATGCTGTGACGCCTCCTTGCTTTTAACCAGCATGTCGTCCACATACACCTCCATGTTCCGACCGATTTGCTCCTTGAACACCTTGTTGACCAGCCGCTGGTAGGTCGCCCCTGCATTCTTAAGACCGAAAGGCATAACTCGGTAACAGTAGGTACCTCGATCGGTTATGAAGGCGGTCTTTTCTTCATCTTCAGGGGCCATTCGGATCTGATTGTAGCCGGAATAGGCGTCCATGAATGACAGCATTTGGTGGCCTGAGGTGGCGTCCACGAGCTGATCGATCCGAGGGAGGGGGAAGCTATCCTTTGGATCGATCAGCTCGTGGACGCCACCTCAGGCCACCAAATGCTGTCATTCATGGACGCCTATTCCGGCTACAATCAGATCCGAATGGCCCCTGAAGATAAAGAAAAGACCGCCTTCATAACCGATCGAGGTACCTACTGTTACCGAGTTATGCCTTTTGGTCTTAAGAATGCAGGGGCGACCTACCAGCGGCTGGTCAACAAGGTGTTCAAGGAGCAAATCGGCCGGAACATGGAGGTGTATGTGGACGACATGCTGGTTAAAAGCAAGGAGGCGTCACAGCATGTCGAGGACCTCTCGGAGAGCTTTTCAACGTTGCGCAAATATGGGATGAAACTCAACCCGACCAAGTGCGCCTTCGGCGTCAACTCGGGGAAGTTCCTCGGCTTCATGGTCTCCCAGCGAGGTATCAAAGCTAACCCCCAGAAGATTCAAGCTCTCCAACAAATGGCGCCCCCAGCATCAGTTAAAGAGGTCCAGCGCCTAACCGGGAGGATAGCGGCCCTTAACCGCTTTGTGGCGCGGTCGGTCGAGAGATGCCTCCCCTTCTTCAAAACTCTCCGATCGGCCAAAAACTTCCAGTGGACTCCCGAGTGCCAGAAATCATTTTAAGAACTCAAGAAGTACCTCGGCTCGCCTCAGCTTCTCAGTAGTCTGACCCCAGGAGAGACCCTATTCTTGTACCTGGCTGTTTCGGAGAGCGCGGTTTGTTCGGTGCTAGTCAAAGAAGAAGGCAAGATCCAGAAGCCGATCTACTATGTGAGCAGGCTGCTCCGCGATGCGGAGACGAGGTACAGCAGGATTGAAAAGATGGTGTTGGCCTTGATCACCTCGGTTCGAAATCTGCGGCCGTACTTTTAAGCGCATGCTGTAACGGTCCTGACTGACCAACCTATCAGGGCAGTGATCCATCGTCCGGAAACATCGGGGAGAATGACCAAATGGGCCATCGAGTTAAGCGAGCATGACATACATTTTCAGCCCCGCCCAGCCATCAAAGCTCAAGTACTGGCCGACTTCCTCCTCGAGTGTACCATCCCGGAGGACGGTTCTACCCCAGACTCTCTGGAAGAGCCAAAGTCTGGAGCCCAGTGGCTCCTCCACGTCGACGGGTCGTCCAATGCCCATCACTCCGGCGCAGGTCTAGTTCTCACTAGTCCTGAGGGGATGGCCTTCGAGTATGGCATCCGATTCTCCTTCCCGGCTTCCAACAACGAAGCCGAGTACGAAGCTCTGCTAGCTGGTCTCCGAATCGCCCGCAATCTGAAGGTGGAGAAGCTCAACGCCTTCACCGACTCTCAGCTGGTAGCCGGCCATGTTCGGGGAGAGTTCGAAGCTCGGGAACCAAATATGATTCGGTATCTCCAGGAGGTACGTAACTTGCTTCCCCATTTTTCGAATTTGAAATTAGTCGGATTCCCAGATCCGAGAACGCTCGTGCCGATCTACTCTCCCGTCTGGCAACCACGGAGACAATGGATGCCGAGCAAAAATTCCACCTGAAAACTCTGGAAAAGCCGAGCATCGCGGAAGCCGACCGCATGATGCAAGTTGATGCCGAACCATCCTGGTTCGACCCTATCCTTAAATATCTCAAAGAAGGATCGCTTCCGTCCGACCGAAGAGAGGCTAGGAAGCTGAAGCTGCAGGCCATCCACTACGTGTTGATTGACAACCAACTGTATAAGCGGTCATTTTCCATGCCGCTGCTTAGGTGCCTCCGCCCATCAGAAGCGGACTACGCTCTGCGCGAGGTACATGAGGGTATTTGCGGCAGCTATCTGGGGAGCCGGTCCCTCTGCCATAAAGTGCTGCGACAAGGCTATTACTGGCCGACCATGCAAAAAGACGCGGACGATCTGGTCCGCACCTGCGACCCCTGCCAAAGACATTCAAACATCCAAAGGCTCCCTTCCGCCGAGCTCGTTTCTATATCCTCCGCTTGGCCCTTTGCCAAATGGGGGATGGACATCCTCGGCCCATTCCCGCTTGCCACAGGACAGCGGAAATTCTTGTTTGTCGCCATTGACTACTTCACCAAATGGGTCGAAGCAGAAGCGGTCGCACAAATTACCGAGGCACGGGCTCGAGACTTTGTGTGGAGGTCCATCATCTGCCGATTCGGACTCCCCCACACAATAATCACCGATAACGGCAAGCACTCCAAATTTCGCCAGTTCTGCGAGGAGCACAGGATCCGTCATCACCTCACTTCGGTCGGGCACCCACAAGCCAACGGGGCGGCCGAGGTGACCAACAGAACCCTCCTCCAGGGGATTAAAGCTCATCTCTCCAGAGCCCAAGGCAAGTGGGCAGATGAACTACACCATGTCTTATGAGCCTACCGCACAACCCCAAGAGCCCTAATAGGCGAGACCCCTTTCCGAATGGCTTTCGGCACAGAGGCCGTTATCCCTGTGGAGGTCGGCCTCCCATCATTGCGGGTAGAAAGCTACTCGGAGGAGGCCAGTGACGAACAACTCCGCACCAACCTCGACCTGATAGAGGAAATCAGAGAGAAGGCTCGGATCAGAATGGCTGCCTATCAACAAAGGGTGGCCTGTTACCACGCCTCCAGAGTTAGAGGAAAGACCTTCCTGCCCGGTGACCTTGTCCTCCAGAAAGCCTCTGTTTCCAAACCACTGGAGCAAGGAAAGCTGGCGCCAAACTGGGAGGGCCCATACCAGGAAGCGGAGATTATTGGACCAGGAACCTACAAGCTGCAGGATCTGAACGGGAAGTTCATTCCCCGGAATTGGAACGCGGACAACCTTCGCAAATATTATCAATAGGGTATGTCCTCCCTGAATTCACCCTCGCATGCCTCGCTATGCATTCCTGCTTATCTGCTTCCTCAAAACCTGTAGCGTGAATCATTATGCACTATATTGCTATAAATCGCAAGAAGAAACAGATACTGCTTACCAATCCTCGGCATAGCCGAGCTCTCTGATTGAACAGGAATCTCCGAACCTTGGCAGGGCCAAGTAAAATATTTCTTTGAACCTCGGCAGGGCCGAGCAACAAATCTCCGAACCTTGGCAGGGTCAAGTAAAATATTTCTCCGAACCTCGGCAGAGCCGAGCAACAAATCTCCGAACCTTGGCAGGGCCAAGTAAAATATTTCTCCGAACCTCGGCAGGGCCGAGCAACAAATCTCCGAACCTTGGCAGGGCCAAGTAAAATACTTCTCCGAACCTCGGCAGGGCCGAGCAACAAATCTCCGAACCTTGGCAGGGCCAAGTAAAATACTTCTCCGAACCTCGGCAGGGCCGAGCAACAAATCTCCGAACCTTGGCAGGGCCAAGTAAAATATTTCTCCGAACCTCGGCAGGGCCGAGTAACAAATCTCCGAACCTTGGCAGGGCCAAGTAAAATATTTCTCCGAACCTCGACAAGGCCGAGCAACAAATCTCCGAACCTTGGCAGGGCCAAGTAAAATATTTCTCCGAACCTCGGCAGGGCCGAGCAACAAATCTCCGAACCTTGGCAGGGCCAAGTAAAATATTCTCCGAACCTCGGCAGGGCCGAGCAAAAATCTCCGAACCTTGGCAGGGCCAAGTAAAATATTTCTCCGAACCTCGGCAGGGCCGAGCAACAAATCTCCGAACCTTGGCAGGGCCAAGTAAAATATTTCTCCGAACCTCGGCAAGGCCGAGCAACGAATCCTCCGAGCCCTGGCAAGGCCAGGTAAAAGTCATTCGGGCTAAAACCCCAGCGAAAAAGCCTAAGCATACGGGCCTCGACAAAAGCCGAACGGCCCCCAAATAGTCCCCGAAGGACATCGTCCGGTTTAAAACGAGCGCATTAAACAAAAACCGTCGACGCGGAAGAAGAAGCCACCATTGGCAAACCCCTCTCGAGGCCATCGAGCCCCACGTAGTCGGCCAAAGGCCCCAGGCAGAGCTAGGAGATTTCCCTCTCTCCGAACCTTGGCAGGGCCAAGTAAAATATTTCTCCGAACCTCGGCAGGGCCGAGCAAAAAATCTCCGAACCTTGGCAGGGCCAAGTAAAATATTTCTCCGAACCTCGGCAGGGCTGAGCAACAAATCTCCGAACCTTGGCAGGGCCAAGTAAAATATTTCTCCGAACCTCGGCAAGGCCGAGCAACGAATCCTCCGAGCCCTGGCAAGGCCAGGTAAAAGTCATTCGGGCTAAAACCCCAGCGAAAAAGCCTAAGCATACGGGCCTCGACAAAAGCCGAACGGCCCCCAAATAGTCCCCGAAGGACTTCGTCCGGTTTAAAAACGAGCGCGTTAAACAAAAACCGTCGACGCGCAAGAAGAAGCCACCATTGGCAAACCCCCTCTCGAGGCCATCGAGCCCCACGTAGTCGGCCAAAGGCCCCAGGCAGAGCTAGGAGATTTCCCTCTCTGCTACTGAAAACCTCTCTGGGTGACCCCCCTGTAACTCGTCGTTCAAAATATCTACGTTAATGCACAGGACAATGGGGCCAGGCCGACACCTTAGCCTGTCAAGCGCATCAGGGCAATCGTTCTCAAAGAGGAAAAAGATTCCTAAAAATGGATCCATTTTTCATTAAAGAAGAAGGGTTACAACGAGACAGGAAAAACATAGAAAGAAAAACAAAAGCAAGAACAAGAAGAGAGGCCCTGGAGTCAGTCGCCCCCAGAGGCCAGCAACTCCTCCAAGCGTCCCGTCAAATCAGCCACCTGCTGACGGAGAGACACGATTTCCTCCTCTTGCCGGTCCATTATCCGGCGTAGGGCCTCCACCTCCCTGGTTGTCACGTCCATATACTCCTCGGCAACCCTCGCGAGTTACTGATTGCTCGCGAAGGCCAACGCGAGGCTCAGCCCGTCGACAGTGACGGAGACGCGCCCTCTTTCCGAACGTAAAAGACCGCCGAGCAAGGAATGCAGCTCGCCTGACGATCGCCCGGGATAGGCCATTTTCTCCGAACTCAAACCGAGGGATGGCAGGAACCGGTCCCCCTCAGTCATATTTACCCGCCAGGCAGGTATCTCGATCGGCCTCACCGCGACTGTCGACCCATGAGAACTCGCCACGTGTCACCATTTTAATGCATGAGGAATCCAAAGAGTCACGCCCTATCCAGAGTAAAATCGGAAAGCGCGAGCAGATTGTCCGGAGTTCCCCAAGCAGAACATTTTCCGATCTGTCCCTCCCTGCAATAAATACCCTCGACGCTTCCCCAAGCCTCTTAAAACCGGCCTCTTCCTCGGGAAGAAGTCCAACATTCGGTCCGGCGACTTGTCCCCTCGGGAAGAGCAGCATCACCAATAAAAAACGTGACAATATGCCGCCCTCATCCCCTGCAAGCCCCTGTCGCTAATTGCCATGAGTTCCTTGAACTTCTCGGACCCTTCAGCCGCGACTGGAGCTCGTCGTTAGCCCTCCTGGCTTGGACACTGGCCCCCGTTGCCAAACTCAAGCGCCAGCATATCGTCCGGGAAAGCAAAATGCTCTGCAAAGGTAAAAATGAATAAAAACCCATAATAGGGTCAATCGGGAGACATCTGTCGCACAAGAACAGTAACTCACCCGCGAGGCATAGGCCCGAGTCATCCTCATCAGGGTTGTGTTGTCAATGTCGGAAAGGAGATGGATACTCTCGGCCACGCCCTGCTGACCGAATGCAGCATCCACCAACTCCAAATCGGCAAATTTGTCCGCCGAAGGATCCGTGCCCGGATACAGGGCCGACCTCATCATGGCGGAAAATGCCTCCTCAATATCAGCACCCGAGCTGCTGGGTTGGCCAACCCCGCCTGAAGGACCGGCCTGGGCGGCCAACGTCTGAGAGGACTTCAACCTCCCAACCTCCTCCACCAAGGCCCTGGCTTGGGTTTCTTCGGATTATTCAGCTAGCCCAAGTGCCAGCTTTCCCAAAACCTTTTTCGAAGAAGCTCCCAATGTAGAGCTCCCGCCTTGCCGCATCTTCTCCTTCGACGCCCCTTCCTCGGCTACCACCATTCGTGTCTCCGCCGCCGGGCCCCCCGAGGTCTCGGCCTGTTCTGCCACTTGCATCTCCTCCACAGGCTCTCCCGAAGCCTCAGTCTGACCTGCCTCACTGCTACCGTACTCCCCTGCGGAGAGACCGAGAGAAAGCTCCCCCTGAACCTCCCGGCTGCGGCTGCCACCTCTTCCTCTCCTGTCGGAGCCGATGGCGATCCCGCGGGGATAGTAGGCTCCTCGGAGATTACCGCCTCCGCCAGATCCGTCGCTGGTTCCTCTTTCAGGGGGGACGTGGTCGGACGAGCCAACGGAGCCTCGTCCGAACTATCTGAGATCTCTAGCACGAGAGGGTCGGAGGCCATAACCTCTTTCCCCGGACCCTCCTTCGCCCTCGGCGCTTCTGCTGTGACTGCCCTGGCGTCCGGCGGGCTACTCGCGGAAATATGAGCCCTTTTTTTGGGCCGGCCACTATCCACGCCGCTCCCTTCCCCCGGGCGTTTTCCTTTCTTCCTCTTGGAGAGGTTCGACAATGCCAACCTTGCGGCTGCCACATCAGAGCACACGTGCTCAGGTCCGAGCACATTAATCGAGAAAAATGAACTGCACTAAAGAGACTCACCTTGCGGGTCCCGGGGGCTGAGCCCGGCTGCGAAGGGGGCCCCTCCGATAGCAGATCATTTGTCGAAAACACCAGACCATTACGAAGGATGTCCAAGTCCTTCTCCTCCTGCGCCGACAAAGCCGGATACGTCTCCGCATCCCTTGCGACATTCCCCCATCGCCGAGGGAAGTCGGAACCGACGTTCCCCTCCGCGATAACAAACCGACTCTTCCACCCCTTGATGGAAGAGGGCTTGTCCGCGATAACGTTGAAGGATCTCCGGGGCCCGATGTAGGGCCACTCTGATTTCCTCCCCGGAGTCAGATGGTAGCAGGTGCGAAAAAGAGGGAGAGTAGCGACGATCCGAATCTGGTGGCACATTGAGATAAATCCGATGATGTTCCGCCAGCTGTTTGGAGCCACCATTGATGGGCTGATGTTGTAGTGGGTCATGATCTCCTTCACCAGGGGTGGAGAGGAAAACGAAGACCCGCCTTCAAACTATCTTCGTAGATGAAGACCCCAGACTCTAAATCCCGGGTAACCCTATCTTCGGGTTCCGGCGCCCGTAGGACGACGTCCAAGGGTAAGCCATACCGCTGATGAATCCTCCCCAAGTCCTCGGCAACGATCTCGGAGGCCACATCGTCGGGGCTCATCGCCATTGAAAGAGGTACCAAACGAAAACAATAAGCGTCGAAGAAGATGAAAGACCAGAACCCTTTTGAAAGCAAAACGAGAAGACGCCAAGCGCACGCGCACACATATATATAGCGACAATGCGGCCGTCACTTCGCTTCTCCGCCAAGGAAGCCTCCCTAAAAAGGTGGGGCGACTCATCCTAGGCATCCCAAATCGCCTCGACAAACGCCCGATCGATCGGGATTCATAGCGTGGTGCAATCCCAGCCGTCGCTCGTGAGGGGGCCTTAGCCCCGAGGGCAGGATGGCCCTGTCGCATTAATTAGGGCATCATTGCGCAAGCTAGTTAAACCAAGACGTCCCATCCAAGATGCGCCATTCGAACTCGTACTCCCTACGCCCGAACCTACGCTTCGAACTAGGGAGTGGAGGGCATGTGTTGGGGGGTAAAATTGTCATTGCATTAATATCCGTGCGAGACGGCTAAGGCTAACCTCCTCCCTTTGTCTCTTCCGGGCTTCCGTAGCTCGGCTCTTCCGGGCTTCCGTAGCTCGGCCCCTCCGGGCTCCCGTAGCTCGGCCCCTCTGGGCTCCCGTAGCTCGGCTCCTCCGGGCTTCCGTAGCTCGGCTCTTCCGGGCTTCCGTAGCTCGGCCCCTCCGGGCTTCCGTAGCTCGGCCCCTCCGGGCTTCCATAGCTTGGCTTCTTCGATTGATCCACAACCTAATATCTACCTCCGCGGAACCTGACGCGGGAGAGCCCGAGCCTACCAGAACGGCATCCTAGAAAAGAAATCATGTCGGGACGTGGCCTAAAGCCTATCATAACCACCTCAAGCCTACTCAACCAGATCTCGAGACATCAAGGAGCTCTCCCAGCCGTCGATACCAGAACAAACGGGATATGGATTCTAACGGCCCCACAACGGCCTGATTCTGCCCGCCTCCATATCTTAACAACCTCCGAACCTTCCAGAAGACGCTCAAGACCTAGGTGACAGGCTATAAATATCATAATCGCAGATTCCCTCAGGTACGCAACTCTGTACGCACACTTGCGCGCTTACACCCCCACTCTCACTCTCCTGCTCTCGCCGGTAGCTCGTCGGTGCTCCTGCCCTCTGGAGCCTCCGATTGGCCGCCTCCGGAGAGGTCTCCCGAAGAGATCCACCTTCCCACTATCTGGTTGATCACCGATTTCTTTTCTACTGACTTGAGCGTCGGAGGGTCTTCCGCGGAAGACCACCCCCAGCGTCCCTCCGCGTGTGGACTTCTTTTGCAGGTCCGCCCTCCTTCTTCCTGGAGATCGACCACGCCTGAGTCGGAGGACGGATTTCAGCGGCAACAAGAGTCATGCCCATTGGTTGTTGGTATGTGTCCATTTCATTTTTAGACTTCACTAGCCTTTTTGATCATTGTATCCATTCTATTTTTGGGCAGTTCTAATGCTTCTTGTCATTCTTTTCTTTTCCATCGCATGATGCAAGCTTAGAATATATTTGGTTTTTAAGAAAAGCCTTATTTTTTATTTTTTTTTATATAATAAAAAATATTTTAAAATGCATTAGATTTAAAATAATGAGAAACTTAAAATAGTTTAAGATGCTCCCACTATTCTTTATTAAAATAAAGATTAGATAATTTGAAGATATAAAAGTAAAGGAAAATATTTTTATTTTTTCTACTTTTTAAAAGGATTTTATAAAAAAATTTAAAAATAATTTTTAATTACTAAATATATATTTTACTAATTAGAAATTAAAAGTAAAGGTTATTTTAAAAAATAAAAAACTATTTTAGCATGTTATGGTCCCGAGCGGTGGTCCCCACCTCCAACACATCACATGGTGTATGTATTTTTATAGGCCAACTCTTTCCCTCTATGATGCCCTAACTTCAATCCCAATGACATTAGCCTCTTTTTTATCTAAATTATGTCCATTCGTTCACAGCATGCCAACAAACCATGGCCCTTCAGTCTAATGAATCTGATAACGCCATACGACTAAAGTAATCGTTCTTCATCAACTTATTTCATCTTTAATACTATAGTTAGACTAAATCAACTAGTTGAACCAGTTGAACTGAGATATGAAGGCTAAGTCAGCTCAGCTCTAACATAAAATTGAATATATAAGTCATTCATAATAATTCGATCAATCAAACCTGAATCAGGTTGGGTCATAAATTTGCCAATGCCATCTTAAATTTTCTAACCTTCATCCTTTTTGGTTTTCAAGTTTTGAATTGCGACAGTTTTGGATCACTCATTCAACCATCGGATTATCAATTAAATCATCAATTTAATTATTTTTATTAATTATAATTAAATTGTTGGTTTAGTTGGCCGGGTCGATGGTCGGCTCGGATCTGACACCTATGCCTAATAGAAACTGTCTTATTTTAAAGCATGTCTCTTTTTTTTTTTTAATAAAGGAGAACCTGGTCAGCCGCGAGCTTGCTTGTGAACCGGTCGTCCGCGGAATAAACGAGTGGTCCGCAGGAGACGAGGAGCCGAAGACCGAAGCGGGAAAAGGATGGCCTCTCGTCCGCACCGCCTGAAAGTTTATCCTTAAATTTTTTTTTTCTTTTCTTTTTCTATTTGTAGAAATTTTTTTATTAAAATTCGCACCATTCCCGTTTGAAATTATATATATACAATTAACAAGCAAATTTATTTTTATTTTTTTCGATTTTATTTTATCCGAGGCCTGCCCATTGGCTTATCAGTCAGCGGCCCCATCTATCTTTCCGTCATTATAAATCTCTCCACGGCCAATCCTTTTCTCTCCTTCCTCCGCTTCTCTTCATTTCGTCTCTACTCTCTCATTTTCCATCCTCAGTCCTCTTCCTGGCCAAGGTATAATGTCAGTTTATGTCTCTTATCTCTTAATTTATTTTTCTCTTGATTTTTTAGCTATTCTGGAGCTGATACTAGGAGTTAATAAGATTGATTTTTTTAAAACATTAATTAGAGCCTTTCCTTTTAAAAAAAAAATTGGCTACGTTCTGTTCTGGATCTGGGATTAAATTTCCGCCAGATCTGGACTTTGTTTGAGGTGGAAGCATTTATAGTGATTAAAGAAGCTTGGGGTTCGTGTTTCTAACGTGCATATCTGAAGCAATTAAGGGGATGATGAATCGTTGCGCGGGAAAGAAGAGCGGTTTCGCTGCCTGCGAGGAGATGAGGGAGGTCGCCGAGCGGCACGGTCCGGTGGTTTGCCCCAAGCCCCGCCGGCTCACTCAGCTCGCCGCCGGCCTCGACCCGGTCCGGCCACTCCGATGGGAGGCCTGGTGATTTCCCTCTCCCATGTCCCTTCAACCTTTTTTTTTTTTTTGGAAAAAATATAAAAAAACTAGTTGATAACAAAATCGCTTCCAATTTCTTTGATCCCAGTTCTCAATCGGAGCTGCTCTGCGAATCAAAAGCCGGCACGGAGCTTCTCGAAATTTTTCTTACAAAGGTAACGCAATTTTCCCTTCCCCCCTTTCCTTCTAGAATTCAGACTAGATTGTTTTAAAAGCTAGGTATATTTTTCGTGACATCAAATTTTTGTGTCATCATAATTAATCGTGGATCTGGGAATCTCTCCTCCATATACCGGAGGTATAGTGTGGTTTTTCACCATTAGATTTTCTAGTCGGAGCCAAGAGAGATATAGTCCGATTTTTCACTGTTATATCTTTATTTTTCGTTTGGTTTTGGAATTTGGAATAAATAACCTCCGTTAACAAATCCTCTTCCGGTTGTCATCGAGCGGTGTGTAGCTTGTGTTGCTCTGGCGATGAGATGGCTCTTATTGGATTTTTTTTTATATATATTCTTTAAAAAAACAAGGGTGGGGAGGCGAGGCCGCCGGCGTCGTCGCCGCCGCCGTTCTTCTGCGGGTCGCCGCCGAGCCGAGCGCCGAACCCGCTGGTCCACGACGCGAGATTCGGCGAGGAGAGGCCCATCGGCCCGTCCCTCCTCCCGCGCGCCATCGCCCCCGGCTCGCCCATGGGTCCGCCGGCCACGTCATCTTCCAGGAAGGGCTGCGGGCCTGCTAAGTTCGGGCTCATGCCGGCCGCTATGAGGGTCGAAGGTTTTGATTGCCTCGACCGCGATCGCAGGGGCTGCGGCATCACCGCCATCGCCTAAGAGGGGAAAAATCCCCTAAAAAAAAAAAAAAATTCCAACACTTCTTCTTAATGGAGGAGTTAACCGAGAGCAAATGGAGGAGGTAAAGTGTGACCAATGGCATCGAAATCAACGTCAGGAGATGAGAATCCATGTGATTACTGTACATAAGCAACATTAATAGCCTTTTTCTTGTGGATGTTGGAGTGCGCGGAGGCGTAGATACGGGAATAAGGGGGAAGGAAGTTTAGTAAGCCCTTTCCACTCCTTCCCTTCTTTTTTCCCTCTGTTTAAAATTTTTCCTTTTTATCTAGTTTTTGTATTCTATATTTGAGTTTGAGTTTTGATTAATGTCCGATTGGGGATGAGCTAGTTATCTCCAATCCATCCTTAGAAATCGAGTCTGTGTGATTCTATTCAATTCTTGAGTCTAAATTGAGGCCTAGAATTTGTAAAGAGAAGGAGTAGGAAGTGGAGTCTAGCTTTTTAGAGTGGGATCTGTTTGTATAGATTTGTTTATGTTTTGGTAATATTATTCATATTTTAGCCTGTTTGGCTGATTTTTGTAATTTTTATTTGTCAATTTGGCGTTTGCGTTCAAGGGTTGATGTGTTTTAAATTTGGAGAGTTCCTGCCTAAGCTGTTTACAGTTGAGAAGCTTGATTTTAGATTTTAAGTAAAATATGTATATGTATTCCTGTGGTTTAAGTATTATTAAATTAAATTTTATAATTCAAAAATTATATTTAATTATTATATTTTTAATTTGATCAAATTATATTCATATAGTTTGATAATCATATTTAATTATCATATATTTTAAAATACTATTAAATTATATGATTTGAAATATTATACCTAAGTATTTAAGTATTTTAAACTTAATTAAGCTTTTATATCTGTATAATTTGATAATATTTTAAAATATATGGTAGTTAGATAGAACTGTCAAATTGTATTAATGTAATTTTATGAAACTTAAAGTATATGCATGATAGTTAATTATAATATTTTAAATCATAAGAATTTAATTGGATAAAGCTGAAATTATAGGATATTAATCTATATTTTTCTCTTAGATTTTTGAAGTGAAATGCGTGGACAACGGAGTTCTTCTCTCCACTTTTTTTTTTTTTTTTAAAAAAATTGTGGGTTGGGGGGTTGGTATACATTGTGAATTAATCTGTAGGACATGAACATGCACATCATGATGGACTGATCTAATAAAAATCAAATCATTTCATGTGCCATTCATGTGAGGTTGAGTGAGCTTTATGAATGAAACCGGCGCACATAGTTCGAAGGTGGGCATGCCATGATAATTCTATCCTTGATTATCGTGACAAACACTTTAAACTGGATCATTTTCGTAGATTTTTTATGGTTGCGGTGTGTTTATAAGTAGTTGTGAGCAGGGAACTTTTGTAGCAGCTCCGTTCTAGAGCAGCTCCAACGATGTGCAATTCATTCTGACACCAATTTAAGTCGAGGGCTTCGTCTCGAGCTCGGCCTGGCATGGTCTCAACTTGGTGTGAGGGCGTTCTATCTGATGAAATGGTCCCATAACTTGCTTTATTTTCTGAATTTAATGCAAGTTTATTGCAGGGGTCCTTTTTGACTGCATCTAACTTATCCCATGTCGTAGATTTAAATGCAATTTGAGCGCAGACAGTGTCAGGGCTTTAGGGCTGCCTCATGCAAGAGGACGAATTGGTCATGACTGCAAGATTGATTGGCATTAACTTTTGCTTTCGTTTTTGGTGATCAATAAAGTACGTATACTTGGGATAATTGCAAGTTTGAAACATATGGACTACAATAGTAATTAATTTACTTTTCTCAGAAGAGAGGACGTGGTGAAATGATATGAGGACCACGTACTTCAATTTATATGATGTGAGGACCAAGACTGGTCCACTCAATCACGGGCCATACATAAATGGTCCGTAATTTATAAAAGGACCCAATTCAATCCTACACAAGAAGCCCAGCAGCACGTCCAAATTTTTCTCTGATACCCTAATAGGGTTGGGCAATAGATTAGAATAACTCCAGAATTAATACTATTCCAACTTAATTGGATCGGTTTGACTAAGAGTACCCATTGGATTGGGCCAGTTCCATGAATCGATTGTTGATTCTGGTCCGATAGCCAAGCATAGAATTATTTCAAAAAAATAAATTTTTTTAAAAAATTAAATTAGAGATCTTAAATATACTTCACAAACAAGTTATCTACCATCTCTACTAAAGATATTAGTCTTAGATTGATCGATAAATATTGTATATATCCTTTTTACTATTAGATTGATCAATAAATATTATATATCCCTTTTTAGTTACCACAATTAAGAAAAAAATAGCCATTAGATATTAAAATAATATTATCCAAAGAAAAATAAAAAAGTAAATAATATTTATCAATATTATCATTTTTGAAGTAATTTTATGAGAGCTTTTAACCTCTCACCTAACTTATATAACTAAGAAAATAACATTTAATATATTACAAATAACAAAAAAATAAAAAAACTTGGAGCTAAGGTAGAAAAAAGAAAAATAGATTCTCCCTCGGAACTGATCAAAATTGATTGTGTTGATTTTGGGTTGGTATTAAGATAGAATTGGTTTGATTTTGTATTCAAAATTTGGAATTGATTTTGATTGAGCCAGTTCTTGGTTTTAGCCTTGAACCTACCTAACTCGATCCATACTCACCCTTATATGCGAGCATTAAAAATATAAATAGAGTGACAGATGGAATAGGTTTATCCATGACTTGACCTAATCCTGATCCAATTTGTATTATGAAAGCTCATGGATTTGGTCAGTTTCAAAAATTAGATCCAACCTAAATTTCAGATTAAACCCTAATCTTGTACTTTTTAACTCAACTCAATATGCTCAAATTCCAATTTTGACCAACAAGAAAAGGGCCTGACTACTCAAACCTGGTCCAACCTAATCCAGAAATTCAAATTAAATAAATCACGTTCTCTTTCATTCTAAATATCTTTCCTAATTCGTTAAATGGGTTATCATTTAAACTTTCTTCTTTTTATAAGCTTAACAACTACACCTTTTCACATTTATTTTCATTTGATTATATTTAGATATTCATATTTTATTATTTATTTTGAAAGATTATTATTTATAATGTCCATAAGCATGTTAATATATTTTAAAAACCTTAATTTGTAAACTTAAAAATGATGAATTACTTCAATAAAATTTAAAAGTTTTTAAGTAAAAATTAAGTTCAAAATTACTCATGTTATATTTATTTAAGTTTATTAATGATCTTATATCTAATTATCAATTGTTATATTTTAACTATAAAATAATACTTAGATAATTTTATTTGGTATAAATTATATACCGAATCAATCCCTATATGAACCCAAATATGTTAGTTTGAATCTAAATCTAAAATTATGATTTAAATATGAAAATGCTCTGATCCAACCCAATCCTTTACTATATTCTAGGCAAAATACAGTAGGTTTAAAGAGAAGTATATTTTTTTTATATAACTTACTACTGGAATTTTGCACAAATATGGCGGAAAAGGATTTGTTCATGACAATCATACCTCCAAATATATCTTGAAATTGGATCCCTAATATCATCCTAACAAGCATCAAGACACGTGCCTACTTGTTTAGTTTCAATATCCATGCAATAAATAAGTTTGCTTCGTTAATCCATTATTCAAAATGACGGGTTGAAATCAGTAACCACCAGCTGTCATTGAACCGAATGGGTTGGGTGAGGATTAGGACTACTGCATCAATAAAAATATGTTCAAATCTAAACCAATGAATTAATTATAATTTTAATCAACAGTGCATTCATCTGGTTTGTATCATTGATTTAAATTTATTTTATTTTTTTTATAATTAAAATTACATCAATCAACGATAGTTAATAAAAGAAAAATTTTAAGTAAATTATTTTAAATAATTTATAAGTTTGATAGTTTGGGCAACCATAGAAGCTAGCTGTGCACCAAAGCCAAGTTGCGATGGTGCTGCCACGAAGGTATCCAGGAAGCTGCGTAACAAGCCAAGAAAGAACGATGGTTGGTTCCACTGGGAGATATTGGATGACCCTCACCCCTGGAAAAATCAGGCAGGCGTTTGATTTTGACTTCGATGACAGTTCTCTTGATCATTTTGCTAGGTACAAATACAATTGTTTATAATTTTCTAACATATCAATATATTTGTTGAATTGTAGTCGGTAAACTTGTTCTTGAAAACAATCAATTCCCTCCATGAAGTCAGATTATTAGGACTACTGCATGCACCTCGATCCTTTGGCATTCGACGTCAGGATGTCCTGTCACTGAGACGGCTGGGAGATGTTAGTGGGTGGACGGAAGTTTTGTCGTCTGGGATGAATCGCTTCACGAAAGAGACGACACATTGATAGTGCCGCGTCCCACGTGATTCACGACGTCCACTGTCAAACTGGAGAATCCGTGGGGCGGAGCTGGCGCCAATTACCGCACGACGATCGTAGCAACCAGTCATGGTCGCCCTCTCATCCGCTTCTATTCGATTTCGTGATTCACCGAACCTAAATTCTAGTAGATATATTTATGCCATCAGAAGGTCGCAACTCATGCTGACCGCAATCGTAAATATATCATACCAACTTAAAAATATAATAATAAGTAAATATTCAAGTTTGATCCATCATCATTCATGTCAAAGGTTTATATAATTTATTTAATTATTAAATTATATTTATATCGATCGAATGCATAACTTATTTTGCGTTCATATAACATGTTGCTGCCGAAACACGATAATGAAGGAGCTTTTGTTCCCACCTTTCAGACGGTAAGCCTGCAAGAAAGTTCTCAAGAGTCGGGTTTTCAGCGAGGACCCTCCGATGATCAAGTTAATGCCTTAAAAAAGTTCAAAAATTATCCCAAAAAAACCTAGCTTACCCTTTTTATACCTATTCCGAAGTCTCATTTTTGCACGCTTCCAGAAAGTAGTGGCCGTATAGGCGATAGTGGACCCAGTCACGTTCGTAGCATCCCATCATCCGCGATCATCGAGAGCTAGTGGGTCATGTCGCGGTTACCAGAGACTAATACGGTATGTGGTAGTTGCGGGGAGATAGTGGCCCACATAGCGGTTGTCGAAGACTGGTGGGCCACGCCGAGGGGACCGTGGGGGTCCGAGGCCGAGGGGACCTCTGGAGTCCAAGGCCGAGGGGACCGCGGGGGTCCGAGGCTAAGGGAAACTTCCCGTTAGCCCCTTATCTCGTTAACTTTAACCAAGCTTAATCAGCCACATCAGATGCCCCCCGCCCCTGAGTCGGTGTGGGTCCACTTCTTGCCCATCGAATGGGGCGTGAACTCACCCGGTGGCTTATCCCGCCTAGCCATCAATGGCAACAGTGGCATGTGTCCACGGGGCATGAGAACTCATTAATGCCAGTGGCTTGGGATGTCATAGCATCGCCGCTCCTGTTGATTTGCATGTTGGATGGGGAAAGATCCTTCTTGGAAAGGCAACAGCCATCATCGCCATCATTAGAATGATGTTATCGATATCCCACTATCAGCGCTAAGCGACTGCCGAGGCGTCTCTCCCAGCAGGAGGCGTACGCATGGCAGGCTGGCTTAGGTGGGACATCTCAAGGGGAGCTATAATAGGGGAATGCCCCAAGTATGTTGCCTCCAGAATCTTCTTCTCCTTGAGCTCTCTCTGTCCGAGTCTTGATACTCTCTTCGCCATTTTTCCTCTGCTAGCCAGATCAGTCATTCTCCCATGTCTTCCTCACCTTCTTGGTCCTCCTCGGCTCTCCCCGAGAGTTATAATCCTCCCCTGCACGCGCAGGCTTCTCCATCTCCTCCTCCCTCCTTGTCCTGTTCTCCCTCCTCCGAGGATCAGGTTCTCCTATCCCAATGGTGAGTCATCGATCGGGCCCCCACCAGACCCCGTCCAGTCACCGCTGGGGCCCGTAGAGCCTTATTAGAGTCTCTCGATAGGGTCGCTTCCACTGTGACCGGCCAGGAACTGGCCAGGATCAAAGCCATATATAGGATTTCCGATAGCGTCCGATTGTATGTCCCCACCCCAGATGACAGGGTGATCTCCTCCCATCCCGGGAGAGTTGCCCTGTACGAGGCTTTTCTTAAGGTTGGACTCCGACTGCCTCTTCACCCTCTAATCTCTAACCTCCTAGACTTTTACTCCCTAACACTATTACAGCTGGTTCCGAATTCCGTCCGTACCCTTTGTTCTTTCTTTGTCCTATGCCGCCTCCATGGATTAAAGCCCAAGGTGTCCCTTTTCCGTTGTTTCTATAACCTTCGTCAGCAATCGGGTTGGTGGGTGTTCCAACCTCGACCCAACCGATCCCTGAAATTTTTCCTCCCTACCTCGGTCAAAGGGTGGAAGACCCGGTTACTATTATATCATCCACGTATACCTCCATGTTACGCCCGATTTGATCCTTGAAGACCTTGATAAGTGGCTCCGGCGTTCTTCAATCCGAAGGGCATTACTTTGTAACAGTAAATGCCTTTCTCCGTAATAAAAGAAGTGTTTTCTTCATATGTCGGGTCCATCTTTATTTGGTTATAGCTGGAGAAGGTGTTCATGAAACTCAGGAGCTCATGCCCAGAGGTGGAGTCCACTAGCTGGTCGATCTGTGGCAGAGGAAAACTATCTTTGGGACACGCCTTGTTAAGATCAGTGAAGTCTATGCAGATTCGCTAACTTCCACTTGCCTTTCAGACCATAACCATATTTGCCAACCAACTCGGATACTGAGCCTCCCGAATGTGGCCGACGGCTAATAATTTGTTGACTTCTTCATCTATAGCCCGTTGCCGCTCAGGGGCGAAACTTCTCTTTTTTTGGTGAACAGGTCAACACTTGGCATCAATATTAAGTTTGTGAGTTATCACCTCCGAAGAAATGCCAGACATGTCTGAGGCGGACCATGCGAAAATATCTGAGTTAGCCCGTAAGAAGGCAAGGAGTTCATTTTTCATCTCTAAAGGAAGAAGCTCACCGATTTGCACAGTTTTTGCAAGATCGTCTCCCAATGGGTAAGATAGCAGACGCTCAGCTGATTCTCCTCTCCTTTCAGACTCCCTGGGGTCAAACAGCACCGGGGTAGAGGGAGCCACCATCTCCTGAGGGCTATGAGCCATGTGATATCATAACTGTATGAGGTTCTGCTCTCCGTACATCTCTCCGACTCCTTGATTAGTAGGGAACCTCACCAGCCGATGCCTGGTGGATATGACTGCATCCAGGAGGTTCAAGCCTGGTCGACCGAGGATGGCATTGTAGGCCAACGGCACTCGGGCCACCAGGAACCTCATTAGGACTGTGCTTTGATAGGATGGTGATCCCGCTGTGATTGGTAAAGTAATCTCGTCCTCCACTTTGACAGAATCTCTCGTGAAGCCGACAAGAGGTGTTGCCACAGGTGATAAAGAATCAGGGGATAGACCCATACGAATAAAAGCGTCATAAGTAAGTATGTCTGCTGAGCTTCCACTATCTACAAGTATTCTTTTTACATGATGCTTAGTGATCGTCATGGAGACGATTACGCTATCATCGTTCGAATGGCCCCTTCCCCCTAACTCCCTTTCAAAATAGGGATTTACATCTTCTATCCCCTCATTTCCCCTTTTTGTCTTTTGATGGATGAAGCCGCGCCCCATGAGAGCATGCCCACCATCCACTCCGTTGGATTGTTGTCAACGCCGGCTTGAGCAGGTGGGGCCCCATCAAAGGTGGGATGATCGAAGCTCCTTTCTTAATAAATTTTCCAAGGTAGCCCTGTTGAATGAGCTCTTCAATGGCACGTTTCAAATTGCGGCATTCGTCGGTGTCGTGGCCATAGTCCCTGTGGAAACAATAGTAGCGGCTCTGGTCGCAGGCGACACCCACCCTCAGCAAAGGGGGGCATCGGAGATAAGGCTCACCTTCAATCTCCATAAGAATATGAGATCTCAGGGTAAGGAAGGGTGTGTAGCTTCCTTCCTCAGCAGGCAAGTTCTGGCGCCGATTATCCAGTCGGCGCGGGGGTTCGGGCTTCTTAGGAAGAAGTCGGCTTGATACTTCTCGGGCTGGTTTCTTGCCGGCTACTCTGTCAGCATCCCTCCGGGTGTGGTCAGCCTCATCAGTGTGGATATACTTGTGCGCCCGGTCCAGGAGCTCAGCATAAGAGCTAGACAGTCTTTTATCCAGAGAATAAGTGAAGCGAGAGGAACAAAGCCCCCGCTTCAAGGCCAAAGTGGCCACTGCATCATCCAAATGATATACCTCAAGGGCCGCCATCTTAAACCGAGCTATAAAGTCTTTTAGTAACTCGCCTTCCTTTTGCTGCACGGAGAAGAGGCTGTCCGCTGATCGAAGGATTTTACGGCACGCATTGGACTGCGCCAGAAAGGCCTTCTCCAATTGCTGAAACGAGTCGATGCTGCGCGGGAGTAGCCTAAAGTACCAGGCGTAGGCAGCCTTTCGGAGAGTAGCAGAGAAGGCAATACGTAATAAGGCATCACTAGCTCCTTGGACTTGCATAAGGGATTATAGCTTTCCAGATAGTCTAAGGGGTTTGTGGTACCATCATATGGGTCTAGCTAGGGGAGACGGAACCGATGGGGTATGCATTCCTCCATGACTCGGTAGGTGAGAGGGGGGCGCGAATCATATTCCATCCCCGAATGGTCATGAAGCTTTTGGCTAAGCTCCTCCAGGCACCGATTCTGCTCCTCCAAGCGTCTCTCTACCCGGTCGTTAAGGTCCTCGCCTGCTGATTCGGATGATGAAGAGGTAGGATAGTGAGGCTAGCGATGATAAGAACCTCGGGGCTCCTTCCCTCGTCGGTGTTCATAACCACTAGAGTGGAGAGTAGGGGACCGAGACCTCTTGAGGCTTCCTTGGTGATGGTGCCTGGATGGAACTTAGTGATGGGGGTGTTCTTTATGGGAGGACCTTCTGTGTGCTGACTGTTGACTAGTCGGGGTAGGAGTCTGTGGTGGTACGGGAAATCCAGCTAGCTGATGTGCAGCGGCAGGTCGCTATTCTTGTAACTCACGGACCACTCCAATGAGGGCTTGGACTTGTTGAGTAAGGTTAGCCAGCTGCTCATGTGGGGTGGCCAATACTGATGGTGATGAAGAAGTAGGGAAGTTGGCTTCTACTGGATCCATCCGAAGGGGATGCCCCCCATTGGAACTGGAAGAGGCTTCCTGAACATCTGTTGGTTCCATCAAATCTTCCAGAAAGGACCTGAAGAAATGCGAGCTTCTTCACGTGTCGCTCCCCCTTCCTAACGCACCAATCTATTGATGCCCAATCATTTTGAGCTGGCGTCCTTGAGCGTAGGTCATCACTTCTGGGAAGTATGAGGGTTCCTCTTTCGTCCTTCAAGCCTGCAAGAAGTCCCATGGCTAGAGATTCCGACGGGGGCCCTCCGACGCCCAAGTTAGCAACCAGAAACACAACAGTAATCTAGGGGAAGAGATGTTTGTGGAAGAAGTAGTTTGTTTTTATTTTGGGCTTGAAGAAGCCCGTTCTGTTTGCTCTTACCTCCCTTTTTATCGGTCTTTTCCTTTGCTAAGATCCCAACATCATGGCGTGTCAGCATTCTTACTAATAGAATGTCAGAGCTAGTCGGATTGGATCCGCATCCATTATTCCGACATCATCAATGTTTTTCTAGGAATAATCAGCTTTTAATGCTCATTTAGCCATTAAATTCTATTGATAACTTTTTGGGCCTTAATGGATTTTCTGACTCAAAGTGATTGATACTTTATAACAGGTAATCGCCTTTTGATACTTATTCAGCCATAGTCATTAAATTCTGCTAATGACTTTTTGGGCCTTAGTGGCTTTTCTGACTCGAAGTGATTAATACTTTATGGCAGGTAATCGTCTTTTGATGCTTGTTCAGTCAGAGTCATTAAATTCTGCTAATAACTTTTTGGGTACTTAGTAGCTTTTCTGACTTGAAGTGATTGATACTTTATGACAGATAATCGCCTTTTGATGCTTTTTCAGTTAGAGTCATTAAATTCTGCTAATGACTTTTTAGGCTGGGATCCTCTAAGGATGATGTCAGAATTGGTATCTCTTATCTTGTCAAATCTGCGAGGTTCTGAAAAAATGACCCCTGCCTAGGGGCTGAACACCATCGAGGCCGCCCAGGATCAATCCTGGGGCCGCCTAGGGGCCGAGTACCGTCAAGGCCGCCCAGGATCAGCCCTGGGGCTGCCTAGGGGCCGAGTACCATTGAGGCCGCTCAGGATCAGCCCTGGGGCCACGTAGGGGCCGAGTACCGTCGAGATCGCCTAGGATCAGCCCTGGGGTCGAGTACCGTCGAGGCCGCCTAGGACCAGCCCTGGGGCCTGTCTAGGGGCCGAGTACTGTCGAGGCTGCCCAGGGTTAGGCCTGGGGCCGTCTAGGGGTCGAGTATCATCAAAGCCATCTAGGATCAACTCTGGGCTATCTAGGGACCAAACACTATTTATCATATGACTTTTATTAGCCACACCAGTTTTCTTTGACGAAGGTAAAAATAATTCATGTCTTCATTTCCATCTTCATGAAAGGCCAGAAGAAAAATCTCCGTCAACATGGAACAAGGCGATGCCGTTTTATAAGTTAAAATTGCCAGCCCTACACCCGCTCTGCAACGCCGGTCTTCCAACAATATCAATATAAGCACGCTCTCTTCCTATGGAATAATGGGTCCTTGCCCAATCTCAACACCGGAGAACTTGTTTTTTTTTTTTTCCAGCTGCAGCCAAGCAAGTTTCCTCACAGATTCTCATGGCTGGTACGCTGGCAAGCGTGGAAATTGCAGATGGACCAGCGGTCACATTGCAGACCAATCATACGAATTGTGCACATAAAAAAATTTCTTGCCGTCTCTCTCATGGTTGGCTTGCAAATTTACGTCGTCGATGGAGACTCCAAAGGCGACTTTGCAGGAAAAGTCGGGCCGGTACCAGTGCTCTCGGAAGTTTGTCCGCATTAAGGATAGCCCAAGTGGATGACTTTTTTCTTTCACCGGAGCTGTAAACAAGGCGAAAGGGTACAACGAATTGTAAATTTTAATATTTTAAAAATTAATTTGAATTAATTTAACATTTGAATAAGGAGTCATTCGATTCGATCAAATGAATCCGTTTGATCGGATCAAATAATATTATAATTAATTTTTAATTTAATAATATAAAAAAATAAAATATAAATATAATTTAAAAAAAATTAAAAAATTAAAAATCAAATTGTATCGATTTAAAATCTGATCGATTTAATAATTTTTTTTAATTTTTATTTGATCATATAAAAATTAATTTTAATAATAAAATTAAATCGAATTAATTATCAATTTTCGATTAAACCGATTGGTTTAGTCGGTTCAGTTTGATTTTTAAAATATTAATAAATTTAAGACGAATTAAGACTTTGAATGATTGAAATTGAAGTCTAAATAAAATAAAAATAATATCCTAAGTAGCACAGGTCCTTGGTCAATGCCAGTGATCACGGCAGTTTGGCCGCATTAAAGATAGCCGACGTAGGATGACTTTTTTCACTGGTGCTGTAAATAAGGAGAAAGGGTACAAAGAACTGTAAATTGGAACGAATTAAGACTTTGAATGATTGAAATTGAAGTCCGAATTTAGAAAAATAAAAATAAAAATAATATCCTAAGTAGCACAGGTCCTGCTACGTAAAGCGATCATCAGCTCTTCTCAAAGCTAGGTTGAAAGCATTAGGGGTAGCTGACTTAGTATATATATACTTTGCCAGGAGGAAGGTTGGCCGCATTAGAGATAGTCGACGTAGTATAGGCTTTGGTAGAAAATATCTTAGGAAGATATATTTGATATTTGGTCATGCGGATTCAATTGTGATGCATTTTTTTTCTTTTTTTTTTTTTCGTTGACCAGTATACGAGAAATGTGGTCCACGGAAGCTTCATGTGACCATGAGAGAGATCTAGCTAACACGATAAGAAGAAAGAAGCAGCATATATATTTTCTCTGCGGTTCTTGCTATGATCCTAGTATATTATTTTTTATAGGTAATCTTGGCCTTGATAGATGAATGAAGAAATAAACAACATCAATGTCTCACAGATTTTAAGAAGCATCGTAGTAAAATCCATTGACCAGGATAGATGAGCCTTCTTGCGAATCCTTCCCCCTTCAAACATTTTAATTAAAAAGAGAAGCACATGGACGTTGGCCCACACCAATATAAAAGATTATGGTTTTTAAGTATGAACGCAATGAGGGAGTCCCTTGACGTTTTGCTCTTGCTTGTCAATCAAAATATTTGTTATTTTTTACAAGAAAGAAAATCCTTAAATCGGACAAATATAAGGCAATAGGCCAATAGGGTTTAATTAGTGTACTTTTCCTTGAACGGTTGCATAATTCTTATTCTATTTTTAAAATCCATGAATTTTATAAATAGTAAAGCATATTTTTTTGATCCTTTTCAAATTATTCACTGGATTTTTTAAAAAAAATCTTATTATGAATAGTTACAAATTATCTATATAATTTTTCACCGGAGGAAATACATGATGATGAGATCAACAAGAAAGTTGTTAAAACAAACAATGGTGACATTGGAATCTTCACTTTTTCTTTTCTTTTTTTTCTTTGAAAAAAGAAAAAGCCGAATCATAGTACGTAAGGAATATTTGATCATGTTTCTGGCTTCAAGTTTGCCAAGCTTTCTAATGATATTCGTATACTTTGCTTCAAACTTTTCAATGTTATTCTCATAGGATGATTTCGCAAATATATTGATGCGGAACAAAATAGTTACCGTAATAGATGGGTAGATATGAAAGTTGATAAGGCTTATTTCTGGACTCTGATCCGTTAATTATAATAATTAGAAAAAGTCTTTCTTCGTTACAGAAAAAGATCTCAACAGGGCTGAGCTATCTCCGTATCTCGGCAGAGCCAAACTATCTCGCCGAACTATATCGCCAAGCTATCTCCATACCTCAGCAACATAGCCGATAAGATCAATCCTTATCCTTTCAACATAAGTGTCATTACTGCTTACTGGGGCGGTGACATCAAACTGTGCCAGATATCTCGGAGGATAAACCACCATGATCGCAAGGATTTTGGAGTAGGCGTCCAAAACATAACATAAGCCAAATACAGCACGCCCTGATCAACGAGATTTCAAATTCCCGATAAGGCGTCCATCAGTATCCTCAACCGTCAATCCTCATAACCGATGGATTTCAATAGTACCGGCTTTCGACTCCTAAAACGAGCTCAAAAAATCAGATAATTACTTATCTTTCGACAGTGCACAAATACCAAGTCTCAAAAAGACCCCCTAGGTACGCTCTAATAGGCAATTCTAAGCTCCCAAAAATAAGCAGAGGCAATTGCTCTTCAGAAACTCTCTCTAGACATCTTCAGCAATATAAACACACACACACACACACACACACATATATATATATATAGACACACACCCACACACACACGCACCTCAAAACCTAGTTTGTAGGACAAATATCATCATATATTATAAGCATGATGTTACTTAATTTTCAGAAGAGGGAGAGGGAGGAAAGATCTTTCGATTACCCAAGTTTCCAAGTTTGAACACCGGGAAATGCACCATCTAATCCAACTAAAATCATCTATTTTCTTGGTAGAAAGGAAGGAGAGATCATCATTCAGCTTTAATCTCAAAACCATAGAAATGCACCACCGAAGGCTCAAATTTTGCTTCCGAACCTTCAATGATAACTCACAGAGCATGACTTGGAAGTTATTAATTTAAAATTCTCAAAAATTGTTAGTAGGACAAAGATGTTAAGTATGGTAATTGTGTCTATATAGAATTATAGATGCTGGTGCAGACCAGTGTAATTGTTAACTTTGGAGGTTGGCACCCAAACCTTGGATTTGAGTGCACCCTTACTTTGAGTTGGCCTTTATTAGAAAAACACATATCTTCTCTTTCTTTGGAGAAGGGGAGGAAAGCGCTTCCAATTTTCCAAGATAAGATGTATAAATATTAAGAGATATACCACCTAAGACCACTGTGGAAGTCCGCAACCCTTAAGGTTTTTGTTTCCTAAAGAAATGAATCTTGTGTTCTAATGATTTTATACTCTTTTCAAAATAAGTTGTAAATAAAATGATGGATTATAGAAGGTATACAAAAATTATATATTATTTGATGATAGAAAAAATTATTCATGCATCATTTTGTTTATCTCAACTAGTGCACTATGATAAAAAAAGGGCAAAATTTTTTTCATCATCTAATTTTTATTCAAAATTTATTTTTCTTCCCAAACTTTTAAATGTTATAATTTAAATCCTCATATTTTAAGAATATTATATTTCTAATATTCTATTATATAATATTAGTTAAATTAATGAAGACTAACATGTTACCTTAACTTATTTCATCAATTTTAATTAGCAGCATGTAATGAAATATTAGAAATATAATATTTTTAAAACGGAAGACTAAACTGTAACAATTAAAAACTTAAGAATCAAGATGAATTTTGAGTGAAAGATTAATGATAAAAAATATATTGTCATCTTGAAATAAAACTAAGAAGTCATTATTTATAAATCCTAAAAAAATATATAAATCTAAAAATACTAAATTTGCATGTCTCTTTTGTCTCAAATGGAAGAAAAGCAAAAGCCTTTTCTCAAATGGAAGAACGGGAAAAGCATTATAAATCCCGTGATTGTATCCTCTTTGTTGACGCACGGTCACTGGAATTAGACGCCGGGAGAAAGTGCTGATCACTAGTAGAGTCCCCTCCAGAATGATTAACTTGCAAGAAGTTTTAAGATCGAAAAAAGTTTCAGTGGGGACTCTTCGATACCTAAGTTAATAACCAAGGTTACAGCAGAAGGGAAGTTCGAGAGAGCTCCTTAGAGGCAGAAAAGAGCTCAAAGAGTTGGAGTTTTTTTAGATTTTTAGGTGTAATGGATACTTGTGTTCACATACCTTGATTCCAAGTTTTCTTACCCTTTTATAGACTTTTGACATTCGTCGGGGGATTAGCCACGTGGAGTTTCGTGAGGAGGAAATATCCACAGGGCACATGGAAGTTATGTGAGTAGGAGCTGGTCGGTGGGCTTTGTCCCATCGAGACGAGGGGCTGGTGATTGGTGGGCCTGGTCCCATCAATCGGCTTGGATTAGGTGATAGGTTGATCTGGCTGTGTTAGACTGCGCAGTTCAGAAGGTAGATGAGCCTGGAGGTTGGTGGGCCTGGTCCCATCAACGGCGTAGGGCCAGGCGGTGGCTAGGGCCTGGCTGTGTCAGGCTACGCGGGTCAGAAGGTAGGTGGGCCTGGTGAAAGCTGCCGGAGGCCGACCTGAAAAAATCGGGGCTGCTTCAGCCAACTTAGAAAAGTCGGGGCCGATTTAGAGAAGCCAGGGCCACAGAGGGCTGACTTGGAGAAGCCGGAGTCGTCTAGATCGATCTGGAGAAGTTGGGGCCGCAGGGGGCTAGCTTGGAGAAGTTGGGGCCGCCTCGGCCGACTTGGAGAAGTTGGAGCCGCATGAGGCCGGTTTGAAGAAGTCATAGCAAGCACGTTCGTTTGATTCCTTTCATGCCACTCGGTCATTTTGCCGTTATTGTCCATGTGGCGCCATCGACCACATCACTCTCGATAATTTTTTTTTTCCTTCTCTGTGAAGCACATGGCTAAACTTTTGTTGCTCATAAGGATATATGAATTATTTGTATAATATATAAATATATTATATATCAAGTTCTACTTTGCTGCCTCTTCTTTGTATTTTATGAATCTATTATATTTTCTTAATATATTAACATATTGATAAGAATGAAAATTAAGTGCAATAATTAGATGTTTGCTAAGCTGTTTTTCATTTAAAACGTGACATATATTTAATTATTTTCCTTGATATATAGCTGCTTAATGTTGCAAAGTATTTTTTTATTTAATGACGACAATCTGTTCGGCTAGTCAAGTGGAATTGTGTTTTGGCTAGAAAATCGCATGACAAACGAGCAGTTAATAATCTTTTTTTAATTATAACTAAGCTTGACCTGCGACAGCGAGTCCGTTCAATTGGCTGTGCCGGAGACACGGTTGGTCTGGATGAAGAAATTAAGAAAGCGCTGAATAAGACGTGACGTTGCTATTGTTGTTGATGTAGAATTAACCTGTGGTTGATGTAATTTGTTTGGTGCGATCAAGATCCAACGATGTCTGATAGAAAAATTAATTTAACTTTTCTAGAGATTAAATGAAAGGAAAAAGTCATTTTATTAAAGGCTCATGCTTAAAGAATTGCTTAATATTTTCCATGAAAATATAATTAACCATTAGACGCATATTAACTGTGAGTGATTGCAGAGAGAAATAGTTCTAAAACCACGTGGCAAACGCTTTGATTCTGTCTCTTAGCTTGCCAGCGCACCGTCTGAGAGAAAATTAAGCCTCACAAAGAGTTTCCCCGTAAAACGTTATCTCCAACGACTCGACGACGGCCCAAAGCTCAGTCCTCGTCGTCGTCGTTAGAAATTTTTTTTATTATTTTTTTATCCTATTATATCGTTATAGTTAACAAAATGGAAATGAAAATATCCGATCAAATAAATGGATAAAATAATAAAATTAATTTATTAAACTTATAATTTATTAAAAATTTTAAAAAATATTAATAAAAAGTTTTAACTTTGATATTCAGTGCAGTTATATGAAAAAGGAGAACGAAAGAATACGGATGGATAAAATAGATTAGTCATTAACGGTTATTTATCCGTTAATCTATTTAAATCAAAATTTTTTTGATTCATTAAAAGAGGTATTAACTGAATAAATCTTCGAGCTACGCAAATTGTTATCTCCAAACTTAAATAAAAAGCCATCGAGAAAGAAACATTCATCAAATGGTAGTTTGAACAAAGAAAAGCAAGCACAAACTGGAACAAGTACTTCTTCCCTCATATCGCTAAAGATTTACATCTTTATATAAAATCTTATTTCAGGAATCTCTTTCTCTTTGCAATTTTTCCTTTACCTGCGAAAACGTACAAAAAGACTCACACGTGGATAGAGAAATAAAATGAGGACCAAGTCCTCATGGCCTGGACGAGGGACGTGGCGCGGTGGAATCACCGATCGATTCCGGTTCAACGAGTCCAGCTGGGGCTGCGGGATCCGGCTTGGCGTTCAAGTTGAGGCACCCGGAAGACCAGTCGTCCTCCGCCACCTCCATCCTCCCCCTGGTCTCTCCACCGCTGTCCCCCGCCACGCTCGTCGGCGTCTCCGTCCCGTTAACTCTAACGGCCCCGCCCTCCTCGAAGTCCTCCAACTTAAACGCCGGTACCCAGGCAGCAGCACCGCCCCCGCGTCTTCTACCTCCAACTCCTCTGTTGCCGTTTCTAACTTCGCGCATCCGACGGAGGATTGAGTAGAACTCCTCCACCTCCTCCTCCGTCACCGATCGACGCTCGCCTTCGTCGACCTCAGGCCTCGCCGGCCTGTCCTCATCGTCGGAGAGACTACGCGGCCGTTTATTGGTCATCCCCGGTTTCATTCTGAGAAACTCGCGCTTGGGTCTACAACAAGGGACTTTCGCTCTTCTTATTATAAAGCGGTCATGAAGTGGCGAGGCTAACGTAAGGCCTTATGGGAGGCTAGGGTGGCGTCGGTGACGTCAAGATGCTGATATCAATTCGTGTCGCGAGGTGCTGATGCTATTGCCCTCGCAAAGTACCCAACCGTTCGCTGAGATCATATTATTTTATTTTGACCAGGTCAGATGGCTCACGTTTAGCGCGTTAGCGGCGGTGGCCGAGTTACGTTTTTAAGTTTGAAGTTTTATTTTACCACCGAGACGCCAACCGATTGGAGATATGAACCGCTATCTACGGCGAGTCAGACTTGGTGGCCGGTTATCTACCTCGATCGCTGGTCAGTTTAATAATTTCCCATCCAATGCAAAATTAGTGGCAATGGAACATTGGTATTAGGTAGAATTTGATTTTTAAAATGCTATATTTGATAAATGTATAGAATAGAATTTATTTAAGAGATAGCTAAAGAAAATAATCATCTTTTTTTAAATAATAATTTTGCTCTCAAGGGATAGCTTCAGTTATTTCTGAATTTCTTAAAAGGAAATAAATTCAACGAATAATCTATAGTTAATCATGAATTATTCTATCTGATTAATCTTTTTCAGACTTATCTTTTATAGTTATAGTTTCTGGGAATAAGGGGATATTCCTCTTATCTCCTATTTTAAACACAATAGGTTCTCTCCAAGGGATAGCTAACGGTCAGCGATGCTGTTAACTTAGGCTGTGTTTGAAATAAAAAATAAGAGGGAATATTCAAGAATTTTCCTTATCCCATATATATCATCTTATTCTCAAAAGCTATAATTACAAAGGATAAGTCTGAAAAAGATTAATTAAAAGGGATAATCCCTGAACTTATTCCTAGAGAACCAGGGATAACTGGAGCGAGCTATCCCTTGATGACAAAATTATTATTTAAAAAATATAATTATTTTCTTAATGGATAAATTCTATTTGTACACTTATCCAAAAATAGCATTTTGAGAATCAATACCACCTAAGGCGGTCATTGAAGCATGCGATTTTTATTTTTTTTAAAGAAAAAAAGATAAAGTAACACCTTTGAATGCCTAAGAAGCTTCTCAACCAAAAAAAAAAACCTCTAATTTATTTTTCCATGATATGATCCGGCCGTTAATCTGATCTCTAACATCATTATCAGACTGGCTCAAAAGAAAATTATTCTATTTACTGATTTCAAAGGGGAGTTTTTTGTTTTAAATCAATAATTTTGACCTCTGACTTTGGTGGCAACTGCATATAGATGAAAACCCACCTATATCCATAGCTTTGGTGGTAGGTTGTATGTGTAAGAAGATGCTAAGCCAATCCTCAAAACAATCCTTGCCGTGCACAAGCACTGCTACTATTAATGTAGTTCAGCTACTTTTCTTGTAGCATTATGCTGCCTTTTTGATGTTTATCTTTCACTTTGTTACCCACCTTCCATCTGAAGATGGGTACTTAAGAAAAACGTACAGCATTCGCTCAGTTTTGAAATCAATCTTGAGAGAACATTCCAATCTATGTGCTCTTATCACTTATCCAAACCAACATGACGTTAAATACGCTATAATAAAACCAATGTCAATGAGATAACACTCTCTTCAACTCCAACTAAAAGATATAAAAACAACATTCATGTTTCCTTTGCTTTGACATTCAAGGCATCTATTAATACGGCCTCAAAAGAACCCATCTCAACACCAACAACTCCCATCTAAATGCTCCAAATTCACAAAAAAAAAATAATAAATCTGGTGCTGCAAAAATCCATTCTTCAGCTTGAGGGTGGTGTATGTCAAGATCCGGATAGCGCTTTTCCATCTGGATGAATCTGCAAGGCAGTGTATGTCAAGATCCGGATATCACTTTTCCATCCGGATGAATCTGCAAGGCAGTCCTCACACAGAAATCACAGAGGGTGATCCCTGTGGAAAACCCTTCGATGCCCAAGTCAGTGAAGATTCTAAGCAAATAGATGAGAGGAGAAGGCTCCAGTAGAAGGATCTTCCTTCTTGACATGATTTTTCAGGAGCAATGACCCTTACTAGAGTTATTTTTTTGGGCTTAGATTGCCTTCGAGAACGTACCTAGGGGAATCCTGGGACTTGATATTTGTACGCTGCTAAGGAGGTGAGATGTTACCTGATTTTTCGAGCACGTTTTAGGGAGTTGGCATCCGATAAGGCCAGAATCCCAACAGTTACAAGGATCAGCAGTTGATGAAGCTAACTGGCGCTTTATCGAAAATTTGGAATCCCGTTGATCATGGACGGAGTGCTGTATTTGGCATTCATTTTTATTTTGGAAAGCTAATTCCATGATTTTTGCGATCAGAGTGGTTTATCCTCCGAGATATCCAGCGTGCTTTGAAGCAGCAATGTCGCTTATGTTGAAGGGATGAGGACCAATCCTAGCGAGGTACTAAGATAGTTCGATCATGCTGAGGTTCGGATATAGCTCGGCCCTTCCAAGGCACTGAGATAGCTCGGCTACATGGTTTGGCTCTGAAGTTCGGTCAGATAGTTCAGCGCTGTAGCTCGACCTTAATTCGGCCAGATAGTTCAGCTCAATAGCTCGGCCTTAGTCATTGGGCATGTTTATTAATGCGGTAATAATTTTTTCTCGTATAACATCCTCCCCACTCTCTAGTCCGAAGTGTAGGTTCGGGCATAGAAAGTAGAGTCTATGATTGCTCAATCTCATTGGTGGGATTTGAACCAATAGAGGCACATCATGATGGCCCCATAAATGCCAAGCCGAGCGTTTAGCTGGGCAAAACATGGCCAAATCGAAGGTCAAGGCACGTGGCAGATGAACCTTGATTTTGCAAAGTTTTTACTTGGCCCTGCCAATGCACGGAGAATGTTGCTCGGCCCTTCCGAGGTAGGGAGAAAAATTTGCTCGACCTTGCCGAAGTTCGAAGAAATTTTACTTGGCCCTGCCAAGATACAGGAAAATTTTTACTTAACCCTGCCAAGGTACAGAGAATGATGCTTGGCTCTACCGAGGTACGGAGTAAATTTTGCTCGATCGTACCGAGGTTTGGAGAAATGTTGCTCGGCCGTGTCGAGGTTTGGAGAAAAATTTGCTCGATCGTGCCGATGTTTAGAGAAAAATTTGCTCGATCGTGCCTAGGTATGAAAAAATTTTTACTTGGCCTTGCTAAGGTATGGAGAATGTTGCTCGACCCTGTAGAGGTATGGAGAGAAATTTGCTTGGCCATGCCGAGGTTCAGAGAAATGTGACTTGGCCGTACCGAGATATGAAAAAAAATTTACTTAGCCCTGCCAAATTACGGAGAATGTTGCTCGGCCCTGCCAAGGTATGAAGAAAAATTTGTTTGGCCATGCTGAGGTTCGAAGAAATATTTCTCGGCCGTGCAGAGGTACGGAAAAATGTTGCTCGGCCATACAGAGATACGGAGAAAAATTTGCTCGGTCATGCTGAGGTTCGGAAAATGTTGCTCGGCCGTGCCGAGGTATGGAGAAATTTTTACTTGGCCTTACTAAGGTACGAAAAATGTTGCTTGATCCTATCGAGGTACGAAGAAAAATTTGCTCGACCGTGCTGACACTACAAGAAAAAAAATATATTGCGATGCCCAAATGCGTCGCTAATGCGTCGCTAAACATGCTATTGCGACGCATTAGCGACGCAATGACTGGCGTCGCTCAAATCGTCGCAATTTATCGCAATTGCATCGCAAAACAGCGACTCTCTGCGACGCATGCGTCGCAATATTGCGATGCAAAATGCATCGCTAAATTTAAAAAAATTTTAAATTAAAATTAATATTAAATATTGCGACGCATTTAGCTGCGTCGCAATATTTAATAATAATATTTTATTTTAAATTAAATAATAAAAAATTTTTAAAATATTGCGATGCACAGCGTCGCAATATTCGAAATTTTAGTCGCTAATTCGCTAATTAAATTTTTTAAAAAATATTGCGACGCCAGATCTTGCGTCGCAATATTTAATAAATATTTAAAATATTAGCGATAATTTCGCGTCGCTGCGAAATTTAGCGATGCGCGCTAAAAATTTTTTTTTTAAAAAAATAAAAAATTAAAAATTAAAATGGTTAATACAATTTTGTTAAATTTAAATATTGATACAAACATTTTTCACTCAATCCAAACAATAATAAATTTCAAAAAATAATTAATATATTAAAATTTAAAGTTTTTACAACATAAAAAAAAAATACATCAAGAATCTGAGCGATCACGTGTGGAGGCTGAAGACTCTGCGACAAGCGTCTAACCATATCCCGCAAATGATGCATCTCATCTCGCATGTCTGCAACCTCCTGATCCCGGCCTCGCATACGATCCTCGAAATCCTGCTCGACCTCCTGCCGAACCTCCTCTGCAATAGATCTCCGAAGGTCGTCTAAACGCTCGGGAGGAATATCACCAGAAACTCGCGAGCTGGAGGCCTGATGGGAAAAATATGTAGAAGCTCTAGTGCCCAGACCATAGACCCTGCGGTCTCGTGGCTGGGCACCAACAGCCTCCAAAAACACACGTCGACTCTCCTCTGCTGAGAGTTCGACGGGCGTCTCCCCATCAGTAGAGTCGACCTGCGATGCCTGGGAGCGAAGCTCCTCGACTCGTGTCTTGAAATTATGAAATCAACAATAAATGAGTTAATAAATTTCTAGAAATAAAATTTTAGAAATTAAACAGATACTACATAAATCTAATTTCTTACCGCAACCTCCGTGATCGCGTATCGACCCAGGAACCGTCCCTCCTGGTGTGTGTCGCCCTGAATAGACGAAACTCACCAGGATCTCCGCCCTCCTGCTCAGACTATAACAATAAAAAATTGATATTAATACAAATATTTGTAAATAACTAAAATAGTAATTAAAATATTTATGTTTTCTTACCATACGCCGTCTGTGCTCCTGAATCGAAATGGAGCCCGAAGTATGACGGGAGAGACCCGTGCCAGGACCGCCCTTCTCAGATCGGCGGTTCGTGCTGGCTGATGCGGACCTCCTGCGCCAGCCATCGGACTCCAGGCCTGCTGCCACTCGTGCCAAATACCCTCTGGCACGTGCGCAGGACGCTGACCCGATGACCTCCAACGATGAAGCATGTCGGAGTATCGGCGTCCCGTCAGAGCCTCCCATGCTGCCCTAATGGCATCATGGCTGGCAGGATCCCACGTAAACTTTTTCTGCATTAAAATAAACAGTTAGTTTCTGAATTTATTAAGATTAAGAAATTTTATATCAGTGATAAATTGTATTTAATAAGTTTACCTGAAACTCAGAAAAATAAAACTCCCTCGTGGCTGGAGATACGTGGCGCCAATCGTAGCCACTGGGATCTGCACGCCTCTGAAATACGGCGCTGATGTGGCTGGATACATGATGCTGCTCAATAAATCTGTTAAAAAAATGCATGTTTATAAGTAATTGACTTAAAAACATAAATATATATTTTTAATTAGTATATACTTACAGCCCCTGAGCATCAAGTCGAAGTACGGTGCGGCCGATGGTGGAAGAACTCTCGGAGGTATGTGCCGATCGGCTGGATGGTAATACTGCTGGAGAGATCGAAGGCTGTGCGACTGCTGGAGATCCAACTCTCCATCTCCGACGCTCATGTGATCTGATGTCAGAGGGCTACATCCTCTGCTCACTCCGTCTGTCATCGGTAGATCTACCTCTGCCCGTCATACTGAAAATACTAAAGATTCATACAATTAAATTACGATTAATGATTGACTATGTAAAAATTTAACACTTATAAAAAAAAGTTAAATTTTAAAAAACCTCTATGTTTAATCGATGTCATTTGTTTCGTGAAATGTTGGTTCAACATCCGATGCCGTATCGGACTGCGATTCAGTTTCATTATCATCGGAAGGAAACCGAACATTTGCATCCGCAATTTCTTGGACATCACCATTTGGATCTCTAAGTGATGTTTCAGGAGCCCTTGTGTCGTCCTCAATTGCATGCATTTCCATCTCATCCTCTTGAAATGCAGGGCACTCGGCTGATTGACTTGATGAACTCTCCTCTAATACGATTGTTGAACGTGGGACGATTTTAGAAAACGGCCCACCAATCTCGCTTGTCGTTGCGCAAACTTGGATATCCGCAGTAAAAGACTTGCTGAGCTTGGGATGCAAGGATGAATGGGTCATATTTCTGCAATCTTCGTCGATGGTTCACTTCAACCAAATTGTAGTCGTTATGAACCCTTTTGCCCACAGGAACTATCGGATCGAACCAATCACAACGAAACAATACGGTTCGTTTCATAGGCCAACCGGGATATTCAACTTCAACCACCTCTACTAACTTTCCATAATAATCCTGCATATTTGCTCCAACACTTTCTCCTTTAACACACGCCCCAGTTCTGCGTGCCTTTTGAAGCTGCTAATCGTTCAATCTAAAATTTGTACCCATTTACAAAATAGCCAGTAGAGGTTGTTACGGTCTTCAATGGCCATTGCGATAGACATTTAATGAAAATATTGTCGGTTGTGGACCATGGACCGTTTACCTATAAATTAATAAGCTATTCACATCCAATTCAAAAAATAAAAGCTATTATTGAAATTGATTGAGTGATACTACTCACAAATTTATAAAACCAGTAAGCAAACTCCGTTTCTAATTTCTGCCCAATTGCAACTTGACTGATGTCGGGATTCATCTGTCGTTGTCTATCACAAACATCCTTATGGGATGAAAAGGATGAAAACTATGTTAGCAATTAAATATTATCGTATATTGTAATTTAAATTAAAATTTCCAATTAAGCATTGAAGTATATACTTACTCAATATATGGATCGACTTCTCTACATTCATTAGAATGTAATAATATGCTGCATTATACTCCATATCGCTAAGATTTCTTGACTTCTGCCCACCAAATGAACGGCTGATACCTTTAAAAATTGATATTCTACCGTCATTAGGTTCTCCTTCGTCCACACATATGTCATCGTTACGACCAAGATTTCGGCTCCTCGTGTGGACGTGACCCTCAAAGTAATGCGAGGCAAAAGCTGAAACTTCTTCGACCAAGTGTGCATTGCATATAGAACCTTCAACCCTTGCCTTATTACGCACATTATTTTTAACTTCTTAAGATACCTATATGTAAAGTTGAAACAAAAAATTAACCAATTTTCTTGCAATGAAATAATATTTGAAATGTCAACATATCTTAATGATGTATATATTTACCTCTCGAAAGGATACATCCAGCGATACTGCACGGGACCAGCTATGCTCGCTTCGTATGGCAAGTGAACCGGTAAATGCTCCATTGAGTCAAAAAAACTGGGAGAAAATATTCGCTCAAGCTTGCATAAAATAATTGGAATTTCCTCTCAAGCCTTGCCATGGATGCAGAAGTAATGACTGCGGCAGATAACTCCTTGAAGAACAAGCTGAGCTCCGTAATTGCCTTCCAGACATGTTGCAGAAGCAACTCACGAAAGGCTACAGGTAATAACCGTTGCATGAAAACATGGCAGTCGTGATTCTTCATGCCGAACAACTTAAGCTTATGCATGTCCACACACCTACCGATATTTGAGGCATAACCATCTGAAATTTTAACCCTCTAAGCCAGTTACATAAAACTTCTCATGAATTTCTGTCAAGAGTGTAACAGGCTTTAGGATAGGTCCCGTCGGCACTCCTTCTCAAATCACCTCTTCTGCAGTACTGATTAAGTTCTTCTCTTGACTTTGCAGTATCTTTTGTTTTTCCCGGGATGTTTAGCACCATGTTAAATATGTTATCAAAGAAATTTTTCTCGATATGCATAACATCCAAGTTGTGCCGAATGAGATTTGTGCTCCAATAAGGCAAATCCCAAAATATACTTCGCTTCTTCCAGTTATGTTCTTTACATATACGGCCATTTATTCTATCTGCATCCGGTTCCCATGCATACATCAACCCCAAATGCTCTATAGTATCAAATATATCCATGCTGGACCTAACCGGTTCGGCGAATTTTTGTGACTGCTTTGTTCTTCCGGAAGGCGATCAAGTTACGCCTGTAAGGATGATTTGGGGGCAAGAACTTCCTATGGTTATCAAACCATGACTGCTTACCACTCTTCTGCAATGTAAATGCATCCGAATCATACATGCAATGAGGGCATGCCAGACGTCCAGCAGTGCTTCAACTAGACAACATTGCATATGCCGGGAATCACTTATTGTCCACATCAAAGCAGCTCTCATGATGAAATTCTGTTTCATAGAAATGTCGTAGGCTACGACTCCTGTTTCCCATAACATTTTCAATTCGGCCACCAATGGTTGCAGAAAGACATCAATCTTTTCCTTTGGATTTGATGGTCCTAGAACCAAAACGGTTAAAAACATTGCAGTATCTTTCATGCACTTCCATGGAGGAAGGTTATATACAGTCAGTATCACAGGCCAACATGAATACTGTTGCCCCGCTTGACCAAATGGTTGGAAGCCATCGGTATAAAGACCTAATCTCACATTCCTTATATCTTCAGCGAAATCAGGATGATTTTCATTGAAATGCTTCCAAGCCTTTGAATCTGATGGATGCCGCATTTCATCCTCTTTATATTCATGTTCGGCATGCCATCTCATATCAGCAGCTGTTGCCTCAAATCTGTATAATCTCTGCAGGCGTGGGGTAAGAGGAAAGTAATGCATCCTCTTGTAAGGCACACATTTCCTCCTACTTGTACTGGCTCCTCCTTCGCTGTTTTTATACCTCGATTGCCCACAAATCTTACACCATCTCAGCTCTGAGTCTTCACCCCAAAATATCATACAATTGTTCAAGCAACAATCGATCTTATTTACTGGAGCCCAAGCCCACGCAACAACTTCTTTGTTGCGTAAAAACTGTCTGCTGCAACATTGTCATTTGACAAAATTTCTTTGATTAACCCAGCTACAGAATTGAACGCCTTTTCTGATAATCGATGTTCTGCCTTAATATTCAACATTCGAGCAGCTGTAGACAACTGGGAATGACCCTCACACCAGAATACAATTCTTGATTTGCATCACGCAACATATCGTAAAATTGCTGTGCATCTGGATTTGGTTCTTCCATAAATGTATTCTGATTAAATTCATTACTCGATGCATTCATCACCATTTGTTCATATGTGTTTAAATTCACAAATGGTTCATCTACGGGAATTGACTCTTGTTGGCCTATAACAGCTGCTGGAATATCCTCTGGTTCACCATGACAGTACCAAACATAGTAATCAGGAACAAACCCCTTCTTACACAAATGCACCTTAACAGTTTCAACATCTCTGTAGGCTTTATTCTGACACCTGTGGAAGTTGCATGGGCACCTAATCCTAGGGCCATCCATCCAGTCAGGTTGGCTACATGCAAATGCGATAAATTCTTCAATCCATTCAGAAAATCTGGATTAAGCAAGCCATCTTTTATCCTTGCATACATCTACGAGCGAGCCCAGCTCATTTTTGACCGACTTATACAAAGTCTGGTAAACCATTAAAGGAAACCATAAAATAAAACTATATTAGTATTACTAAATATATAACTAAATTATTTCTTTTACACAACTAAGGTTAATAATAACCATTTAAATTATTTATAACTAAACCAATTTTTTTTAGGCAACTAAGGTCCCTACCATGCAAGGGCGAGCCACGGCTATGATCCTTGGCGTGCTAGCAAGGACCGAGGCACAGGTTCATGGCTAATGGTAGGGCTTGAGTTCGGGTCGGGCCGCAAGGCGGTTCGTTCAATCATGAGACTTCACATGCTTTCAAGTGTCCTAAATTAATTAAACCTTCACTCCATGTCTAAAAGGTAAGGCCCTATCCCATTCAAGAATATATTTTGCGATATGGTAGTCTGCTATTGATTATCATCGATCGGTTACGTTGAAATTTCAGCAGCATTTCCCCATATATTCTCCTAAATGTGTGGCATATATGCCACACTAGGAGAACGTATGAGCAAATACAAACCACAATCGAACTTATGCTTGTTATTCATAAATTCTTGTCAATTCTACAAATAGAGGCATAGTGTTCTATATATATATAGTCAATGGCTTCTTAAGATTATTATGTCGAATATAATTGTTTGTGAAGACTAAAATATAATCATTGAAAGTACTAATGTATTCTTGAGAATTAAATAAAACTACAACATGACTTTCATTCAAGTATTACATAATTTAATGCATCATTCAATTTGAAGCAGAATGTAAATAATCAAGACATAAAAATTGTAAATAACTACAAATGCACAAAAATTATTGCATAAATAAAAAAAAATTTTGTTTTCCTGGCCACGGCCGTGGCCGTGGAAGATAAAAGGGGAGGGGGGGTTTTCCCCATCCACGTAACAGACATTTTTTTTTGTCCTGACCACAGGTGCCGTGGCCGGCTTCTCCGGCCGCGGCTACAGCCGTGGCCGAAGAAGATAAAGGGGGGGTTTTCCCTACCCCCTGTAAAAGACTTTTTTTTATTTTTTTTTTGTGGCCTGGCCACCGTGGCCAGGCCATGGCTGGCCACGATAGCGATCGTGGCCGGAGAAGGTCAAGGGAGGGGGGGGCCTGTAACAGCCTTTTTTTTTTTTTTTTACTGTGGCCTGGCCACCATGGCCAGGCCACTGCCAGCAGCGGCCATGGCCGGAGAAGAGAAAATGGGGGGGGGGGGGTTCCCCACCCCGCCTGTAACAGCCAACAAATTTTTTTTTTTTACTGTGGCCTAGCCACCATGGCCAGGCCACTGCCGGCAACGGCAGCGGCCGTGGCCAGCTTCTCCAGCCACGACCGTGGCCGGAGAGAGAAAATGGGGGGGGGGTTTCCCACCCCCCGTTACATTTTTTTTTTTTTGACTGTGGCCTGGCCACCGTGGCCAGGCCACTGCCGACCACAGCAGCGGCCGTGGCCGGAGAAGACAAAATGGGGGGGGTTTTCCCCACCCTCTTGTTACAAAATTTTTTTTTTTTACTGTGGCCTGGCCACCGTGGCCAGGCCACTGCCAGCCACGGCAGCGGCCGTGGCCGGAGAAGACAAAATGGGGCGGGGGGGTTTTCCCCACCCCCCTGTTACAAATTTTTTTTTTTTTGACTGTGGCCTGGCCACGGTGGCCAGGCCACTGCCGGCCACGGCAGCGGCCGTGGCCGGAGACGGCAAATTGGGGGGGGGGGGGGTTTCCCCACCCCCTCTGTTAGCCAATTTTTTTTTTTTGACTATGGCCTGGCCACCGTGGCCAGGCCACTGCCGGCCACGGCAGCGGCCGTGGCCGGAGAAGAGAAGCCGATCGCGGCTGCTGCCGTGGCTGGAGAAGACAAAATGGGGGGGTTTCCCCACCCCCCTGTTACAATTTTTTTTTTTGACTGTGGCTTGGCCACCGTGGCCAGGCCACTGCCGGCCACGGCAGCGGCCGTGGCCGGAGAAGACAAAATGGGGGGGGGGGTTTTCCCCACCCCCCTGTTACAAGAAATTTTTTTTTTTTTTACTATGGCCTGGCCACCGTGGCTAGGCCACTGCCGGCCACGGCAGCGGCCGTGGCCGGAGGAAAATTTTTACAAAAAAAAAAATTTGAAAGAGGGTGCAGGGGCTTACCTCGGTCGAGAGGAGACGCCGGAGTTGGAGGAGACCGCCGGGGAGCCGGAGCACCGGAGGGGGGGAGCCGGATCAGCGAACGGTGGGAGCCGGAGAGGTTTTGGGGAGGGCAGCGGCTAGGTCAAGATGGGGAAGAAGAAGAGAAGGCCGGCCGACTTTATATATGAGTGATTAGCGACGCAAATTTGCGTCGCTAATCGGTCGCAATTTTTTTTTTAAATTTATTTTATGAAAAGGTAGCGACGCAATTAATTGCGTCACTAATGCGTCGCTAACTTGGCGCCAATGTTCGGCGAAAAAATTATTTTTATTTTCTAGAAATTGCATCGCTAAGGCATCGCAATATTTTTTTAATATTTTTAAATGATTAAAATAATAATTTATGATAATAATTGCGACGCATACAGTGCGTCGCAAAATTTTTTTTAACTATTCAATACATATATTTATCCAAAAAATATTGCGACGCAACAAATACGTCGCAATATTATATATGTTTTATTTATTTTTTTTAAAATATTTATAAATTAAAAATTATAATTTATGATAATAATTGCGACGCACAAATTATGTCGCAATATTTTTTTTATTTTTCGTTACATCTATTTATAGAAAAAACATTGCGACGCAACGAATGCGTTGCAATATTATATTTATTTTATTTATTATTACTGATAAAAAATATATTTACTAAAAACTATTATGATGCATTAGTTACGTCGCAATATTTGTTTATTTTTCTTTGAAAATGTATCGCTACGGCATCGCAATAATTTTTTAATATTTATAAATGATAATATTTATAATTTATGATAATAATTGCGACGCACAAATTGCATCACAATATTTTTTTTAAACTTTTTCATTACATATATTTATAGAAAAAACATTGCGATGCAACTAATGCGTCGCAATATTATATTTCTTTATTTATTAATACTGATAAAAATTATATTTACTAAAAATAATTGCGACGCATACATTGCGTCGTAATATTTGTTTATTTTTTTCTTCAAAAATGCATCGCTACGACGTTGCAATAATTTTTTAATATTTATAAATAATAATATTTATAATTTATGATAATAATTGCGATGCACAAATTGCGTCGCAATATTTTTTTAAAACTTTTTTATTACATATATTTATAGAAAAAACATTGTGGCGCAACTAATGTGTCATAATATTATATTTCTTTTATTTATTAATACTGATAAAAATTATATTTACTAAAAATAATTGCGATGCATACATTGCGTCGCAATATTTATTTTTTTTCTTCGAAAATGCATCACTCGGCGTTGCAATAATTTTTTAATATTTATAAATGATAATATTTATAATTTATGATAATAATTGTGACGCACAAATTGCGTCGCAATATTTTTTTTATACTTTTTCATTATATATATTTATAAAAAAACCATTGCGATGTAACTAATGCGTCGCAATATTATTTTCTTTTATTTATTATTACTGATAAAAATTATATTTATGATTCCTTTTTAGCTTGTCCTTCTTCTGCTTGATCGCTATCGAGCTCACAGAGGTCTTTCAATACTTTCAATTGCTAATAAAATGGCTGATAAATAGTTGGTTCAATTGCTTGAAGAAACTAATCAAGGTAGGATGCATGGTTGAATACCAAGATTAAGATGTCTTCTTCAAAGTCACCAAGAAAGCTTGACATATTGTACCATTAGGAGTACCATGAAGTAGTTTAAAGCTGTTGAGATGCTATACGAGATCAGAGGTCGCATAATCTGGATCCAACTAAGGGATCTCGGACTTGGGGCAATGGATAATCATAATTTTTCTAGTGAACGGTGACTCTTTTAGGGAGCTCAAGGTTGCTAGCTAAGTTTCCCCTACCTTGAACATGCTCGATAATGGCTTTGATTCTTTAGTTCATTTCCACCAACTACTGGTTTATTTGATTTTTAAGTCAATTAGCCATAGAAGTATTGGGTAATAGGCCTATTATTGTGAATTGGGCCTATGGGCCTATCATTAAGAAATGAGCCTTAAAAACCCATTATCCATTAATGTTTGAATGAGAAATTGACAATGTTTAATCTCACGTCAAAAATTTTGAGTAAAAGTAGTTCACTTATATTGAAACTCCTTCCGTTATGCATAATTCTTTGGGCTCACCATAGGTAAAGAGTTAGAGGATGATGCCCGTGCGAGCATGAAGGATGCAATAGGTATTTTGTAGGCGCACTTTGCACTTCGCACGATGTTCGGATCAGGATCAGATTGATCATTGGAACTGGTTTGATCGAATGATAATTAACTATTAGATAAGAGACGATTGATTATCTATGGACTATTGGTGATAAGACGACCATCCTGATCATGAAACGATATATCAAAGCTGTGCAATGACGCGTGATCATCAGATCACGATGGTGAATCAATGTATCGGCTTATAGGATCGAGTGATCATCAGATCACGATTGAGAATCAATGTATCAAAGGCTGATAAGACCCTCCATTCATGTCTCTTGATCACATCCGATCAAATTAGACGATAAAAATCAAACAAATTCGTAGGGATGCATCCAATAGATGCCTTAAGATTATAAATAGGGCATACCATTCTCATTCCAGATCATTAAAAAATTCATCTAAGAATTCAAGAATACTTGCATACTCTAAAGTTAAGAGAGTATAGCAATTTTTTTGGTTCGTTGTTCTGATGAATTGTAGTGGTGCTTTCATAAGAAGAAGACCATTGTATCTAGAAGACAATCGTCATTAATTCCTAAGCATCTGTGCGGGACAAAATTGTCTTAAGAACATAGAGTGCAACTCTAGACTCGGTCTTTAATCATAGAGCATACACCACAACTTCTCAACAAAAAGTTCTTAAGCTTGATTGTTTATCTAATCATATGATAGCCAATATCAAGGCTCTTCTAGGTTGGCCATCCTAGCATCCACCCCCTATTTGCTTATTTAAGAGGTCTTGGGGTACTCATCGAGCTCTAATTGATGTTGATCGCTACCTAAGGCTTGATGGGCCCTCTAATTAACTTCTTGTGGGCCTCTAGAGCTAGGCCTTTGATGAATCAAGTTTTGAGTCAAGTTTATTAGGGCATCAATGTGCTATAAAAGGGCATCAAATTGAGCACGAGTGATCGTTACTACTTATGGAGGGTCTAGGTTAGCCAGATCTCATCCAATTCTAAGAGCTAACTCAAGCATTGCATGTGCCATGATCTCTTCTTTTGGTGGTGATATGGAAAAAAATTATCACCGCATCAATAAATATGCTCGATGACTAGAGCCAAACTATCTGGCAAAGCTACAGAGCTAAACTATCTGGCCAAGCTACAGAACGAAGTATCTGGCAGAGCTACATAGCCGAACTATATATCTAGCTGAGCTATAGAGCCAAACCATCTGATCGAGCTATCTTAGTACCTTGGAAGGACCGAGCTATATCCGAATCTCGATGAGTTATATCCAAATATCGGTAGGGCCAAGCTATCTTAATACCTCATCAGGATCGATCATCATCCCTTCAACGTAAGCGCCATTGCTGCTTCAAATCGCCCCGTATATCTTGAAGGATGAACCACCCTGATCGTAAGTATTACGGAATGAGCCTTCCAAGATGGAAATGAAAGCCAATTGTAGTGCTCCGTTCATGGTTAACATAATTTCAAATTCTCGATAAAGCGTCTGTCAGCTTTATCAACTGCCGATCCCCGTAACTGTTGGAATTCTGGCTCTATCGGATGCCAACTCCCTAAAAGGTGCCTAAAAAATTAGGTAACGGCTCACCTCCTTGGCAACATACAAATACCAAGTCCTAGGACCCCTTTTCAGGTACGCTCTCGAAGGTAATCTAAGGCCAAAAAAACTCTAGCAAAGGTCATTGCTCCTAAAAAATCATGCCAAGAAGGAAGATCCTTCTGCTGGAGCCTTTTTCTCTCATCTATTTGCTCAGAATCTTCACTACGTCGGAGGGTCTTCCGCAGGGATCATCCCCTATGATTCCTATGTGAGGACTGCATTGCGGGTCCATCTGAACAAGAGAGTGCTACCTGGATCCCGACATACATCACCCCCAAACCAAAAAATGGATTTTTGCAGCAACAGATTGGCGCTAGAGGAAGGGCCCCAAGTCCCTCTAAAAACTTGAAATCAAGAAGACAAGGTTCCATACAAGAAGGACGATTCCTCAATGGCCAACCGTAAAGGAGCAGTCACATATGCTCCTGATCAGGCCACCACTCAAAGGCCCGATCTCACCAACAACATGGCACCTTCGCAGCTGTCGCTAATCGAGGTTCCTCCATCGCCAACAACCCCAGTCACATAGGACTAGTTTGCTATGCTAGTCCAACTAGTTTAATCTCTGCTACAACTGGTGCAGGAGCTTCTTAGGGGTCTTCTTTTCGCTGCACCCACTCAGCATCTTCCTGGTGGAATAGTCATTTTGGTCCTACTGGTGGTCCCTTCGCCCAACCCACTGGAAGCCACCAGCTTCTCGCGATAGCCTAACCATAGAGAAGTTGAACTGGCACCGCAGAGGAAAGGAGATAGGAGCCTGCCGAGATCCCATCAGGCTTGCTCCTTACCTCCAGTATTCTCTAGCCACAATTTAACGCCGTGGTAGTGATCCCCCCGTTTCATTTCTTCAACTGCTCAGGATGATGGGTTGTGGCAATAACTATGTGCACTGAACCTACGGCGATTGGCGCTGTTAAAAAGCATGCCCACTATGGACCTTACCAGGTACAACCAAAAGAAGAGAAGAAGTAGTTTGAAAGGGATCGGGGCGAGGGGCTCACCTCTTCAGATGAGGACATCAAATAGATATCGTGCCTTGAGGATATGAAACTCGGATCATCTTCGAGCAATGAAGACCTTCAAGGGATATAGTACCCTGAAGACATGGAAATAGATTAAACCCCGAGTATATTATGAGTAAAGTATATCTAAACCGAGCCATTTTGTTCATTATAATAAAACTTCACTCTTCGATTCAAATATTTCTTATTGAATAATAATTTTCATGGAGTTATGGATGAAAGGTAGGTCTCGCCCAATCATTGACCTACGGGTCTATTGCTCCGCACCTTGGTAGGGCCAAGTAAAAATTTTTTCGTATCTCAGCAGGGCCGAGCAACATTCTCCGTACCTTAGCAGGGCCAAGTAAAAATTTTTGCATACCTCGGCAAGGCAGAGCAACATCCTCCGAACCTCGACACGATCGAGCAAAATTTCTCCATACCTCGGTAGGGCCGAGCGACATTCTCCATACCTTGGCAGGGCAAAGTAAAAATTTCTCCATAACTCGGCAAGGCCGAGCAACATTCTTCGAACCTCCACACGGTAGAGTAAAATTTCTTCATACCTCGATAGGGCCGAGCAACATTCTCCATACCTTGGCAGGGCCAAGTAAAAATTTCTCCATACCTTAGCAGGGCCGAGCAGCATTCTTCAAACCTTGGCACGCCAAGAACATTTCTCCATACCTTGACAGGGCCGAGCAACCTTCTCCATACCTTGGCAGGGCCAAGTAAAAATTTCTTCAAACCTCAGCATGGTCGAGTAACATTTCTTCGAATCTTGATAGGATCAAGCAACTTTTCTCCATACCTTGGCAAGGTCGAGCAATATTCTTCGAACCTCGCTATGGCCTAGCAAAATTTCTCAATACCTCAGCAGGGCCGAGCAACAATTTCAGTACCTTGGCAGGACCAAGTAAAATTTTTTTCATACCTCGGCATGGCCGAGCAACATTCTCCGAACCTTGGCACTGCCGAGCAAAATTTCTTTATACCTCGGCAGGGCCGAGCAACATTCTTCGTACCTTGGTAGGGTCAAGTAAAATTTCTTCATATATCGGTAGGGCTGAGTAACATTCTTCATACCTTGGTAGGACCAAGTAAAAATTTTTTTGTACCTTGGTAGGGCCAAGTAAATTTTTTTTGTACCTCGGTAGGGCCGAGCAACATTCTCCATACCTTGGCAGAGCCAAGTAAAAACTTCTTCATACCTTAGCAGGGCTGAGCAACATTCTCCGAACCTTGGCACAGCCGATCAAAATTTCTCCATACCTCGGCAGGGCCGAGCAACATTTTTTATACCTTGGCCGAGCCAAGTTAAGATTTCTTTGTACCTCGGTAGGGCCGAGCAACATTCTCTGAACATCAACACGCTGAGCAACATTTCTCCACACCTCGGCAGGGCTGAACAACCTTCTCTGTACCTTGGCAGGGCCAAGTAAAAAAATTTTTCAAACCTCGGCAGGAACGAACAATATTCTCCGTACCTTGGCAAGGCCAAGTAAAAATTTCTTTGAACCTCATAATGGCCAAGCAACATTTCTCTGAATCTCGACACAGCCGAACAACTTTTCTCCGTATCTCGGCATAGCCGAGCAACATTCTCCGTATCTTGGTAGGGCCAAGTAAATATTTTTTGAAACTCGGTAGGGCCGAGCAAAATTCTCCAAACCTCGGTACGGTCGAGCATAATTTCTCCATACCTCGGCAGGGCTGAGCTACATTCCTTGGCAGAGCCAAGTAAAAACTTTACAGAATCAAGGTTCATTGGTCACATGCCTTAACCTTCGATTTGGCCACATTTCGCTCAGCTAGACACCCGGATTGGCATTTATGGGACCATCATGACGTGCCTCTGTTGGTTCAAATTCCATCAATGAGATTGAGCCATCATGGACTCTACTCCCTATTCTCGAACCTACGCTTCGGACTAGGGAGTGAGGGGCATGTGATGCAGAAAAAAATTATCATTGCATCAATAAATGTGCTCGATGATTAGAGCCGAAGTATCTAGCTGAGCTACAGAGCCAAAGTATGTGGCCGAGCTATCTGGCCGAGCTACAAAGCCAAACTATCTGGCCGAGCTACAAAGCCAAACTATATGGCCGAGCTATCCCAGTACCTCGAAATGGCCAAGCTATATCCAAACCTCGGTAGGGCCGAGCTATCTTAGTGCCTCGCCAGGATCGATCCTCATCCCGTCAATGTAAGTGCCATTGCTGCTTTAAACCATGCTGTGTATCTCAAAGGATGAACCATCCTGATTGCAAGAATCATGGAATGAGCCTCCCAAAACGGAAACGGAAGCTAAATACAGCGCTCCGTCCATGATCAACGGGATTCCAAATTTTTGATAAAGCGTTTGTCAGCTTCATTAACTGCAATCCCCGTAACTATTGGGATTCTAGCCTTAGCGGATGCCAACTTCCTAAAATATGCCAAAAAAATTAGATAACTGCTCACCTCCTTGGCAGCGTATAAAAACCAAGTCTCAGGACCTCCTCAGGTACGCTCTCAAAGGCAATCTAAGCGAAAAAAAAAAACTCTAGCAAAGGTCATTGTTCATGAAAAATTATGCCAAAAAGGAAGATCCTTCTGCTGAAGTCTTCTTCTCTCATCTGTTTGCTTAGAATCTTCACTGGCTTGAGCATCGAAGGGTCTTCCGCAGGGATCAGCCTCTATAATTCCTGTATAAGGACTGCCTTGCAGGTCCATCTGAATGAAAGAGCGCTACTCGAATTTCAACGTGCACTGCTTTTAAGTCGGAGAATGAATTTTCACAGCAACAGATGGTTTAAATGAATGCTTCTTTTCATTTCATATAGACAATGCTACCTATTGATGTCCAAAACGGCCTCCCAACCAATGTGAGGATGAGAACTCATACAATAGAGCATTTGTTGCTGACTTAAGGGTGGACTCCTTTAAAAAAGAAAAGAAAGAAAAGGAGAGATCCGAAGATTTTCTTTGAAGAAGATCCTACGGCGTTAAAGTAGTCAGCCCAATGAAAAAGAAAAAGATTTAGCTCTCCTATAATTAGGGTTTTAAGTTTTTTAATATGTATATATGTATATATATGTGTGTGTGTGTGTGTGTGTGTGTGTGATATCTTCTTAATTTAGCCGCTCAATAATGAAAACTGGGTAGACTTAGATTCTAAGAAGATGGTATCATTGATGGAATTCTTTCTCTATACAAAATTTCTCTTTTGAAAGAACACATATCTCCTTTCTAATTGATTGCTTTGTGTTGCCATCTAAATCCTCTGCTCAAGCCACATCATTTGTTGACTATATCCAAAGATGTGAAAAGAAAGTGATGAAAAATGAAAAATAAAGATATTAAAATATTTGATAATATTTGATAGTATGTTTTGTTATGGATACTCATAGGTATCCATGAGGTTAGCTTGTAACGAAGTAAGGTATAATGTGACCGTAGGCGCGTTGATGCCGGCGCCAATAACCAGCAGAGAGGCGATGCATCATCAACAGTGGACCTGACGGAAGTGGTGTCAGTTGGTGGGCTCGCGCTTGGAAATGAGGCTTGCATCACAGTGAAACAATCCTTTCGGCAATCGAGAATCCATAATCGTTTTCAGAAGAGTGACCGTGCATCGTGCGTGCTGATTATCGAATGAAAAAAAAATTATTTTTGATACAAATAATTATACATGTATAATTAATCATTACGCGTGATGCATGCCACCCGCTCCTGTTCACATAGTCCTTCTCTTATGAGGAGTTGTCAAATCCCAACGGAGGTAACCCAATGGCCCGCTGGTTGGGCCTTTGCTTCTCAAATACATCTGTTTTAATAATATTAAAACGTAAACATCAAAAAAAAAAATATTATTTTTATCTTGTTAAAGATAATTAAAATTTGTCCAAAACCTTTCCTTTTCTGCAAACTTTTCAAGCCGTGTGTAATCAACCACCAGCCAAAGAAACATAATATCGCTATTGAGATGCCATGTTATCAAAAAAGATGGAGGATTGATTTGCAAGAAAGAATTCCGTGAGAGTGAGCGAGAAGACCTCCCTTTGGAAAGAGTCGTCTGGCTTCTTCAAAAAGGCGTCAAAAGCCTACCAAAGAGTGGAGAGACGTAAAGGCTCCCTCTCCTTCCTATTCATAGGTTCTCAACCAGGCCCAAAATCCAATAGATGCTTTTATTTGATCATGCAAGTAAGGCATGGGCAATTTATTAATCTTGCATCTCACATGCATCTTGTTCAAATCTTTAACATGCATCTCACATACTCAAATCTTTCACCTAATACATTAACATGCCATCTTGGCCAAGAATATCGATTTAAAAAAAAAATTAAATAACGAAGATTTGAGAAAAGAAAGTAAAATGGATTATTTTGATCCAATAAATTTGATCAACATTTCAGACTCTTTGATTTATACTCATCTAGATGCCTACTATATTGTTTATTATTTCTGCACAATATTATGAAAGGACTAGAAGGGCTGGAATCAAAAAATTTAATTTTACACCATTAATTTAGGAACATATTTTGATTTGGACATTTTTATAAAATGATTTTTCTAAAATTTTAATTAATGAAAATTATATCTTTATCTTGAAATTTAGATTTTTTTCATTGACAAATCTTCACTGTATAGTTATGCGTTACTAAATATATATATATATATATATATATATATATATATATATATATATATATATATATATATATATATATACACAAAATAGAGCCCACGTAGTGCAATTTAGATTGCAAATTTAGAGTTTAGTTTTGAAATAATATTAGATGTTGCATGATGAACTTTGCCCTATCCCTTCACCGTATGATAAAATTATTCTATCTTATGTTGAGAATATGATTTTAGAGTCCCTCCTAAAAAAAATTTATTTTTAGAATATTTTTTTTATTTTTATAATATTTCAATTCGATTTCCAACTTAAATCTTCACAAATTTGCAAATTAATTTCTGACTTGATTAGAGAATAAGGTTTTACTTTTCTAATTGACTCCCAATCAATATGGTCATATTTGATCTTGCAACCAAACTAATTTAGATCAAATTATTTGTAAATTTTTTAAAAAGACAAAATATAGGTACACTTCTTTACGTTTTTGACTATCTAATTCTCTCTCAGTAATCATTTAGATGAATTTATCTGGATATGAAAAGTGAAAGGCTGAGATAATTGAATAGTCTAAACATATGAACCACACCGACTTCCATTCTTCTCAAAAATAATTGAAGGATCGATTTTTCTAATTTTCATGATTATTGTTTTGATGATCTCAATTTAGATCTTATCAATTTCACCATCAAATAATACTTAAGAACAAAAAATGGGAATAAATGATCAATAATTTCTGCCAACCCAAAAGGCACTTGTTATATATATATTTTAATGATTGGCAGGCCCTAAATTCAAAAGTTATATTTAGATTGGATAAAAAAAATAGAATCCAAATATAAACAATTTTTATTGAAATCAAATCGAATATTTTTTTTAAAAAAAATACATCAAGCTGGTAAAAAAAAAAAAAACTGTCTAAACTTGAAAACTATTTTATATGTCATAAATATATCATTATTATGAAGAATGAATGTTACATGGGGTCCCACTAGGATGGGACTTGACAGAAACGGGACAACTGCAGTGGGGTGGGGGATCGCAAGGGCTAGCATCTGCGCTGTGGTGTACTGCAACTGCACCGTTTCTGGGCAAGAGGCCGGCCTTCTTGCCGGCCCCAGTGGCGACCTCCAGACATCGAGATTCCCTTGCCAACGTCGCTTCTCAGCCTCGATTGGCCAGCGGAAAACGGAAGGCAGCCAACGTCGCATCACACCCAACTCGATTGGGCTGAAAGGCTTCACCGCTGACGCCAGTGATCTGACGTTGGACATCCCGAGAGAAATGTCTCGGCCAACCCGCTACTAACTTCCAAAATTACAGTGTTGCCCATCATCCTTTTGAAATAAAGAAAGGTGCTTGGATAGGTTGCCACCATCTTTATGTTTATTTGGATGAAAAAGAGATGAAAGAAAAGAAAACTGAAAGAGAAGGAGATTGAATATATATATATATATATATATATATATATATTTGAATGATTGAATGAGAAATAAGATGGAAAAAAAAAATAATTTATAATAATAATATTTTTATTATAAATAATTAAAAAATGTATTAGATTTTTTTAAAAAATCAATATTGGAATGAAAAAAAATGACAGAGCATTTTTAAATTTTCTCTTCAAATCTTTTTGGTTTCGAAGAGAACTTTTATGTAGACCTTTTTTTTTTTTTCTCTCTATTTTTTCTCTTTAGTTTTCTTTCCTCCTTACTTTTATCTCCATCCAAACAAAGTAAATTTATTTTCTCTCATATTTTTTTCTTCTATATTTATGTTCTTTCTATTTTTTTCTCTATCCAAACACAGCATTAAGCTCAATTTGAATGAAGAAAAAAGTAAAAAAAAATGATAAAAGAGAAAATAAAAAAAAAGAAAAGGAGGAAAAAAAGTATTTTTTTTGAATTATTAGAAAAAAAAGATAGAAAGGAAAAAAATTAATAATTTAATAATAATAATATTTTTATTATAAATAATTAAAAATGCATTAATTTTTTTAAAAAAAGATTAATATTAAAATGAAAAAAATACTTTTTAGTTTTTTTTAATTTTTTTTTTTGAAGAAAAAACTTTTACATGGATGCATCATATTTTTTCTCTTTATTTTTTTTAAATTTTTTCTACTTTTTTTTCTTTATTCAAACAAATAAATTTTATTTTATTTTTATTTTTTCTTTAATTTTCTTTCTTCTCTCTGCTCTTTTTGTTCGAGGCTTAGCTTCCATCTAAACATCCACCTATCAGACCTAAATTTAGATTTTTAATTTTATCTTCTCAAGATCTAAATTCATAATTAGCATTTATTATTCCAGCTTATGTAAATTTATGAATATATATATATACTCATAACGTTAGAATTTCTGCCTTTTTTTTTAATATTTCTATGATACTGAAGCATAAAAAAATAAATAAAAGACCTTGGTATGCGATATGAGATCAATATTTTTTTATTTCTATTATAGAGATTAATCATATTATCAATTGCCAAATTATCAATATTTTTATTTTTTTGCCCATGGGTAGGAGTAGGACGCTTTCCTCTTTAATGTAGACTGGCTTGCGTTTCGTCAGAACTACGAAAGCCTCGGCGGATGTGATAGAAGGACGCACGTCTCCTTTTTCTACTCACCAGGCCCAACGTTTTATTACCCACCACCGCCACAACCGCTTTAGACGAGGAGGGAGATCGAGAGCGGAGGACGATGGAAGCGAATCGGAAGGGAAAAAGGCCAGCTTGTCTTGTGTCACCGCCGCCGCGACCTCCATTAACCGAGGGTGAAGGGGAGGAACAGATGGAGAAGTTCTATGCTCTGGTGGAAAATCTCAGGGCCATGAGAGAACTCTGGAGAACCAACCCAACAAACAAGAGGCCGAGGAGGGAGAAGCCGCTCTGGCAGCCAACTTTCGTGCCGGAGGACTTCATGGGTCGTGACGAAGCTGCCGTGAGCCCAGAAGGTGGATTGGATGCTTCCAAGGAGGGAGAGCAAGGGAAAGGAAAAGAGAAGGAAGAGGGAGGAGAGGTGGAGGACAATTTGGATCTCAGCCTTGCCCTCTAGTAATCCAGTTCTCACTATTTGTAAAGAAATACATCTGGGGAGAAAAAAAAAAATTTGAGAACAATATTTAAGGCTTTTTTTTGTTGGTTTTTGAAGAAGAGAGCATATTTCAAGTTATTCTCAGAGTATTGTTTGTTTTATTATCTTTTCTTGTAATTGAAAGCATTCTGGCTCTTAAAGATCTAAAAAAGAATAGGTCTTTTGCTTTTCTTCGTTCTCTAATGTCTAAAGAAAGGGATCATCTTTGCTTAAATAAAGCATTAGAATTTTCTGTTTCTGTGTTAATTAAACACCGTTAACCTGTGGTTGATATTTGTGAATCAGGAATTTTATCTGTTACACAATGAATCGAGTGTTAGGGATGAATGGATTGTTAAGCGATCGCTTGGAAACAGCTTACTTCATGATTTAGAACGTCCTTTTCCCCACCTCCGCCTCTACCTTCTTCCTTCGTCTCCCCTTCTCAGTTTGACCGTACGTGTGATCTAAATTTGCTGCTGCCTTCCTCGTGGCGGCAAGGTATTGTCTTGGCGACGGATTTTCGCATCACAAGTATTTGGTGGTTCGTGACGGTGAGCTCGTAATGGTGGCGGTTTCTTCCCTGTTGTCCTGCACTCCCTTCCTTTAAAACTCGGTAGGCTCATTGTGGTGGTGTACATGGCAGTGTTGGAGCTCTCCCTACAGAGTAACGTCAAAGGCTTGGTCCACAGTGTTTACTTATATGCTTACGAATCCCTTGAGTCTTTTTGAGATTTCGTATGTTCAGATTTTTAAATGGCAGGCTTGAATTCAAAGAACGAATATGGACTTTTGTTTGTTGAGCGGAGAAAATATTTGATGAAAAGTCTTTTTGTACATCGTTTTCTAAATTTTTCATGAATAATATTATTTTTTATTAATTAATATTTATTAAAAAACATTAAAACATTTTATGATATTTTAAAAAAAAATTATAACACCTCAGTTTTAAAGTTACATATCGTATTTATAAAGTCAAAATATCCGTTAAGAAAGTAAAAAAAAAAAAATACCCTAGTTTTAAACTTACAACACCGTAATTATAAAATTAAGACGTTCGTTCAGAAAGCAAAAAAAAAAAAAAAATGATATCCTAGTTTTAAACTTACGTACCTTTGTTTTAAACTTAAGACACCATTCAGAAAAGATGTCTATACACAAATTTCAAAAAAAAAAAAAATCTCTCTCACGTGCATTAATATTCGTTCAGCTTTTTTTGGAATTTATGTACAAACACATTTTCTGAATGGGCGTCGTAAGTTAAAAACTAGGGTGTCGTAAGTTTAAAACTGGGTGTCGTAATTTTTTTTGGTTTTTTGATCGTAAGTTTAAAACTAGGATGTCGTAAGTTTAAAATTAGGATGTCATCTTAAATTTTGAGGTGAAGTGCATTAATACCCATTCAGCTTTTTTTTTTTTGAAATTTATGTACAGTACATTTTCTAAGTGGATGTCATAATTTTATAGTTACGGTGTCTTAAGTTTACAACCAGGGTATCGTAATTTTTTTTTACTTTCGTAAATTTAAAACTCGGGTGTCATAAGTTGATGTCGTAATTTTTTTTCTCGGCATGTGAACCAATAAAAAGGAACGAATGCGGTGTACAAAATCTTTTCATAGTTTGATAGGTGGGTCCGCTTCCTTTTTCTATATATAAAAAAAAATCTCACTTTCAGCAAACAAAAGTATGCTCGACTTACATAATGGATGCTTAACTGTAGGTGGACGATCCGAAGAGAGGCGGTTAGCTTATTAAAAGAGGTTAGAATTTAAGGATCTCATGTGTATAATTTAAATATTAATATTAATATTTTTATACTTCTTTATACCATTACAAGTAAAGCACAAAAATTTTAAAGAAGTTTAAATTTTTTTATTTTTTTAGGCAGTATTTCAATGAAAAACAGATGAAAAAGAAAAGAAAGAACTATATATTTATTTATAAAAAAATTAAATAGATTATTTTATCATAAATCATTATTAAATTTTATGTTTATACAAATCGTCAACTACATCATTTAACAAAGATGTGCTCGAATTCAAATCATATAAATTATAATTTTAATCAATAGTAGATTTATCTAGCTTGTATCATCTGACTAAATTTGTTTAGTCAATTTTATAGAATTAAAGTTATAATTATTAATGATAGTCTATATATAAAAAATTTTAAACAAAAGAAACCATGATGTTTAGTGAATTTTGTCATTTAACATGGTTTAATGTTTACTCTTTGTATTAGAAAAAAAACCAAGCCTTCTACTAAATAAAAATTTACTCCAATAGAATAGGAGACTCACCTCGATCGATTAATGGTATGTAAACTCTCTACCTTAAGTCTATAATTTTAATTATTTAAAAATATTTTAAAAACCCACCCTTAGATTAGAAAGCAATCTTCAATTTTTAAAATATTTTAAAGTATGTTTTTAAAAATATTTTTTTTCTAAAAAAAAAAGAATAAAGGTGCAACAATAAACCTAGTTTTTATGAGATCATTAAAAATTATTACTCCAATAAAGCATCAGGTTAGATATGCGAAGTTGGGGATGACAATTGAGATGAGGCTCTTACCCAGTACAGTGCTACGCCTGATGAAAGAGCAGTTGGAGGCAGCGGTGGAGAGATGAAACTCTGTTGAGCTTTTAGCAGGCTTAAATATCCTTGTCATGACCGAAACCAAATCAATGGAAAAACAATGCGGTTATAAGGTGGCATGGAATTATTGACGTATTGCATATATGCGCTTTAAAAATAATTTTTTTTTTAATTTTAAGTACATGTATAAGTTAATTATGCATTAATTATTATATGCGGTGTAGTTCTTGCAGCACTACATATAATAAAGTAAGCAAACGTTTGATAGCATTATTGATAATGTTTAGTATATGTTTTGAATGATAAATTATTTTATAGTGATAATCTGAAGGTAATCTAAATACTTCAAGAACAGGTAATTATCCATATTACTATTAGATATATGATAATTTTATAATTATTTTTAATAAAATTATCTTTTTTTAATCGCTTCTGCTCGCATCCTCCTCTACAAGCCTTTATGTTGAAGATCCCGAGCCACACTCTCTCCGCAAAGTCATACAGTGGATCTCCGCTGTCCAGCGGTCCCATGGCACACCGCGGATCTTAGCCATCGAGTCCTATGACACACCGCAAAACTTTTTTTGATCGGTGGCCTCTAATGTCTTCACCGATCGCTTCGAATATCATTATAAATATATATTTTTTAAATAATATTATTTATAAATATAATTTTTTAAGTTAAATATATAATAATATATAATTTTTTAATAAATTTAATTTGAATATATTTTGAGAATTTGATTTTATGATCGGTAATTTGTTTGTCATACCAAACATAGTAATTAATATTATTATTGCATTACCTATGTATACCAATCACATTACTGGTAATCATCAAGTGTAATTTATCTTATAGGTAATCCATATTACCATTCAAAATTGCTGGCCATGCACCAAATGCAATCTAAGACTTTTTCAAAGGTAGCATTTAGGAGAATGGATTGGGTTGTGGCCCAATTAGCTTGAGAAAAGCCAAGAAATTACCATCCCAATGCATGAATAGCCGAGTGGGAAAAGTCTTCCTACACAGCCTCCGGTGCAAGAAGCGCATGTTGGGCGTGCCATGACCTAATGGGCCATGGCACGAGCGCCTGCATGAGCGCTAATAGGCCATAGCGCGTCTGCTTGTACAGGCGCACGGTCAATAGCCACATTCGATGCATATATTTGTGCACTATCAGGCATATGCACATCATGATCAATAGCCGCGTTCGATGCACAAAGTCGTTCTCTAGCGGAGGGACTTCGGCTTCGATCCCATGGTAAGTCAAAAGTATCCACACCATGCTATGCTTTTATGGGGTTATAACTTTCGAGGGAATATTTATCTTATCAATGCGTCACCTCACCATAGTATTAAAGTTTTCCTTTAGAGAATTCTAAGTACATCACTTTATAAAGCACTTTACTTTTGTAGTTTAATTTACTTGAAGGCACTTACTCAACCGCTCAGGCGGTGGTCTGATGGTCAGGATCTTCTTCATGCCAAATTAATCTTGAAGCCTGAAACTCTGGTATTGAAGGGGCTAAGGTCTGTCTAAAAACTTTCATGTTCTGACTGCTTGAAGGGGCTAAGGTCTATCTAAAAACTTTTCTATTCTGACTGTTAGTACCTGAGGTGGGGCCAGGTTGATCAACTCGCCTTCGGGCAAGGAACATTTTTGGTGGGAAATGAGGCCGCATGGGACCTAGCCCTTTTCTGTATCAAAAAAAAAAAAAAAAGGCATTTACTCAGGTTCAAATTTTTCGATTCAGCAAGGCCGACCGTTGTCTATGTTGAATCGACTTGTTTACTTAATCAGAGGCTTCACACTCGTCCGCTGGTAAAAAAATTTACTTCTTAAAAGGAAAGCTTAGAACGCACGCATCATATACGACAATTGATTATGTATACATATGGCTGCATTATCAAAGAATATTTTTATTTTTCTCATACAGCATGCGTAGTTTGGGCGATCAATTATCACGCTAGAAAAACTTTTTTTCTTCTTAAAATTCTACCGCACCCAAAGTTACACAACCTCCATTCTTTTATGTTGGGCCTAAACTAAAGTAATAGTGATGGCTTGACAACGGTATTCCACCGAGCGAAGGTCCAGACTCTCAACAGGAACGTTCTCGAGCCGCCTCACGGTGCCCCATTCCAAATGGCAACCGAAAATCAATGGGTAGAGTGGAGGTCAAAATATTCTCAGCTGGGATACGAGGCATATCTCCGAATAAATTCGATACAGACTCTCTGGAACGACAGCCATCCATCGTCCGATGTGCCGTGGTCAATGGTTTTAAATTATATATCAATAATCTCACGCTCATACGAGTGCGCATACTATGATTTATTAGATTATCATATATTTTGTATGTGCATTCATATGGATGCATGATCAATAATCATGTTCGATGCGCATCTTTATTCATCGAAAGTGATGCGGTAAAAAAATTTTCTTAATTTTTTGATCGTCTGTTGTCTGAGCCTAAGGTAAGTGGTAAAGAAATAGCGCAAAAAAGTTGAAGACTTGTTGGGTTGGAAGGAGTTAAATTTTTTAAAATAATTTTAGTTTATTTTTAAATAATTAATGGTAAAAGTGAGAGATAAAAAGTAATTTTAGCTCTGAAACCTCTCCAGAAATAGAGTTACATAGATATTAGGTCATAAGATCCCAAATTCACTTGAAAATTTGACAGGATGAGGGAAAATGAGTGCCTCTCAAGTCTCACCTAGCCCCCACCAACTGCTACAAAGAATTTTTACCCTTTCAAATAATATCATTTTATTCCATTCATTTGTGCTCCATAAAAAAATAACATTATATATATATATATATATATATATATATATATATATAGAATAAATAATAATAGTTAAATATAAATAAATAACTAATGCTACAATAAAATATTTTATTTGAACGATACATGTTTCAAATTATGCAAACTAATGTGCATTTTTATATTAACCTACAGCCAAAGTGATTGGAAGTAAATTTAGTCATAGGACAAAAGGCTTGATCAATCAGGTCAAATCAAAATCTTGCAAGCTTAGATACTAAAATGTTTTATCTAAACTTCCAGCTGGATCTACTCAAAGTCCTAACTCATCTCGAATATGTATACATATATGTATGCATGTTGTTTAGAGATATCATGATTAGATGATATATTTGGTATAAAATTTTGTAAGCTTGAGCACTAAGGAAATTTTAATTAGATTCTAAATTAAAGAAGGAAAATTCTGATCCAGTGGATAAACTTTGGATTGGATTTTTTAGATTGATCTTGGGATTGTCAAAAATATAGGTCCGATAATTGAGTCACATTGGATTGAGTATGAGCTTTAGGCCTATTCTCCAATGTATAGCTTGGTCATGCTGAGCGTTTGATCACCTTTAATGGAAGTCACTTTTTTCCGCTCAAGTAAACACCTAAGAGGCATTGAAAGTGTATTTTAGTGGCTCCTATTTTCAGGCAATTGAGGCAACAAAAATACTATTTTTATCAAAATGCATTCCTTAAAAAAAGGTTACTTTAAAATATAACTACTTTTCACTTTTATTTTACTAACATGACCAAGCCCACCTTAGAGCGATTAATTTTTTTTAAATTGTCTCTTAGATTCTCTATTAGAAGCCAATCTAATGGTATGTGTGAATTTTTAAACCTCAATGTTGATGGATGCTATGGTATATCAGCTATATAAAAATCATTTGACTTTGCTTTCTCATGGACTTTAAATTCAGTTAAATTACTGCCTACTAATTAAACCTAGTATAAATGTTGTAGTGTATCATATTTTTGGATTGGACGATGAAGATCTTGTATTGATGACCTAGATTATTGGATATAATCTATTATATTAAATTATTTATTAAAAATCATATTATTTAGAAATCCTAATATATGCATAAAGCGATAAAAAAGAGGCATTTTACATAATAAAAAATAATAAGACATTTTGAATAAGATGAAGCAATGAATTTTTTTGACTATTTAATGCATAAGCTAGACATACTCAAATTACATGATTTTTAAGTATAAATAATTTAGATATAGTAAATTATATTTAATATTCAAATTATTGATGTGAGATTTTTAATATTTAATTTTAAAAAGATGCAATTTTATGAAAACTTTATTGATATAACTTAAACTTTGACCCTATATATATACCAATGGTTGACAGGTTTTTTGATGGAATAATTTAGTATATACTTCTATTATTATAAGTGCACACATACATAGTTACAAGCATTACATAGTTACAAGCATACCATACCTTAAGTTTCATAAGAGCAAATGCAATACTTTCTAATTCCCTTCGCATGAATTTTTCTGCAGTAAGGTTGAAGCTAAAAAAGGAAAAAAAAAATGTATGCTGACTAGGACCGTAAGGCTGTTTTTTTTATAAAATTAAGGGGCAGAGTGGACAATAACTATTTCGTTTAAGTTATGTGAGGTAACCGTTTCTCAATTGCTACTTTCGATTGCTAAACCTAACAACTGCCTCAAACTGAGTTATATCAAGTATTTTACTCGACTAATTCCTTATTTGATTTTTTTGTTATGTTTTAACACAGTTATTTCTTGATGTTGTTGGAACGAAAAATGCAAACTTGCATATTAACATGTGAACATGTCCTAATTTTTTATAAGAGAGCTGTATCTCTTTTCATCTTTATTTATAATATTTTAAAAATAATCTCATATTAAATAGAAAAAAATATTATGTGTTTATAATTCAAGTGTATCTGCTACTAATTAACTTTCACTCGAATTTTTAAATCATGTGGTCTAGATCCAATAGTAGGTTAATTGGGCTATATGGTGAATTTGAAGAGTTATAAAAGGTATTAAAGTCGAAAGTTGATAGACATAAAGAAAGAGCTATTCATGCCCATAAAACGAGTACGCAAAAGTTAGTCAGCATAGAAAAGAACTATTTATGGGATGATGAGAGTTTTTCTATGAGCTACCTTTACAGTACCAATGATCCAACAAAAAGAACGAGAAAAGATTGTAATACTCAAAAATAACCTCATATTGTCTATTATAAATTAACTTTCACTTTTGGTCATACGATTTTGATTCGTTAATGGTTTAATCAAGTCAGTAGAAGAGCTTAAAATGCTGCATCTATAAAATGATAAAAATAGTGATCTTTTGTGATAAGTGATGACGCTCAATCACCTATCATGAACGTCGGGAACGGAATGCTTCTCCAGGCTCTTTTTTCACCAGGTTACCTGCAGAAAAGTCCCAGGACCGGAGAGGGTTCTCCAGTGGGACCCTCCGACGCCCAAGTTAGCAACTGAGGTCACAGCTGAAGAGGGGCTCGAGTGAGCCCTTTTTAGTATGAAAAAGGAGGTCTCAGGGAGGAGGGATTCCTTCCTGAATGCTAAGGCAACGATTTTGGGGATTATCGCGCATACATGTTTACTGGGTGGATTTACCTTTTTATAGGGGTTGACCCTGGCATGATCACGTGGGATTTCGTAAGAGGGAATGTATGCAGAGTTCTTGGGAGTTGCGTGAATCTGCGCTGGTTGGTGGGTCCTGTCTCATCGGAAAGGGAGAAAGCGGCATTTGGTGGGCTAAGTCCCATCAGCCAGCGGGGCTGTTAGGTAGTTGGGTATAGTCCCATCAACAACGTGGCCAGTAGTAGGTGGACCTGGCATTGTCAGGCGGTGCGAGTCAGAGAGACGGTTTCTTGAACTGCTGGGGCCATGCTGGGAAGAACTGGGACACCTTGACCCTCCCGGGAGAGTCGAGGCTGAACCCGGCTGGCCAGGGGCGGCCGGAGCCGACCTCCCCGGCTAGGAAGTGCTGGGGCAGGACAGGCCAGGAATGGTCGGGGCCGACTCGGTGGGCTTGGAGAACTCGAAGATACCGGGGCCGAGAAGGGCCGACCAGGAAGGGTCGGGGCCGACTCGGCGGGCTTGGAGAACTCGGAGATGCCGGGGCCGAGAGGGGCCGGCCAGGAATGGCCGGGGCCGACTCGGCGGGCTTGAAGACGCCGGGGCCGAGAAGGGCCAACCAGGAAGGGTCGGGGGCCGACTCGGCGGGCTTGGAGACACCGGGGCCGACCAGGAAGGGTCGGGGCCAGCTAGCTTGGACACGCTGGGGGCCGGCTAGAAAAGTGCCGAGGCCGACTGGGAAGTACCGGGGCCGCCTAGCTTGGAGACGTAGGGGGCAGGCTAGGAAGACGCCGGGCCGCTTGGGAAGGTGCCGGGGCCGGCCAGATTGGAGACGTAGGGGGCCGGCTAGGAAAGTGCCGGGGCCGGCTGGAGCCGAGGTGGCCGAGCGGGGCGAGGCCGATTGCCGAGGCCGAGGTGGGCCATCGCGGATGTTGAGGTCGAAGTGGGCCACGGTCGATGCCAAGATCGAGGTGGGACGCGGCCAACGTTTAGACTGACGCCGCTATCAAGGTGGGCCGTCCAAAAATTATTGTCTTTATTTTCCATGGGGTCAACTGGCCCCAACAATGCCCCCCACACTCCTTGAGCTTGTGTGCCCCGCATCAGCTAAGCGAAAGGAGTGTAGAACTTTTACCTTAGCATCTGCTCTTTCATGTTAACTTCAACCATGATTCCTTTTAGGTGGGGAAACCCCTTTCCTCTTGCGCTGCCTTTTATGGACATCTGCATGCCTTCTTTGGCTAGCTGAGGGCAGCTAGTAATCCTCTCCCAACGTGGAGTCTGGAAGTCTTTTAATGGCTATCCGTCGGCTTGAGGCTGCCAAGATAAAGCCGTTGAGGCCGTGACAAAATTGCCGAAGTAGAAATAGAGCCGTCGAGGCCGATTGGCCATCGATCGATGACACAGAGTTGAAACCGCTGAGGTAAGTTTATGGCTGCCGGAAGCCTTTTCAACCCCGGAGGGTGACCTAAGAGCTGAGAGTCGTTAGGTTCCTTTTGAACCGCCTCGGGGGTGAGAACCGCTGCGAGGGGTGACTCGCCGGGTACAGAGCCTTTAGGGTCTTAACCACTCGGGGGGTTTGTGAACCGCTGCGAGTGGTGTCCCGTGGGCCGAGATGCCGGTGAGCTCCTTTTGAACCATCTTGGGGGTTTGTGTGCCGCCCAAGTGGCGACTCAGCCGGTTACGGAGCCTTTACGGTCTTAACCTACTCGGAGGCACCGTGCTGGGGCCGAGTGGTGTTCCGTGGGCCGCGATGCCAGTGAGCTCATTTTGAACCAACTTAGGGGTTGTGTGCCGTCCAAGTGGCAACTCAGCCGGTTACGGAGCCTTTAGGGTCTTAACCTACTCGAGGGCACCGCCGTGCCGGGGCCGAGTGGTGTCCCATGGGCCGCGATGCCAGTGAGCTCCTTTTGAACCATCTTGGGGGTTTGTGTACCACCCAAGTGGTGACTCAGCCAGTTACGGAGCCCTTAGGGTCTTAACCTACTTGGGGGCACCGCCGTGCCGGGGCCGAGTGGTGTCCCATGGGCCGCGATGCCAGTGAGCTCCTTTTGAACCATCTTGGGAGTTTGTGTGCCGCCCAAGTGGTGACTCAGTCGGTTACAGAGCCTTTAGGGTCTTAACCTACTCGGGGGCACCGCCGTGCCGGGGCCGAGTGGTGTCCCGTGGGCCGCGATGCCAGTGAGCTCCTTTTGAACCATCTTGGGGGTTTGTGTGCCGCCCAAGTGGCGACTCAGCCAGTTACGGAGCCTTTAGGGTCTTAACCTACTCGGGGCACCACCGTGCCGGGGCCGAGTGGTGTCCTATGGGCCGCGATGCCAGTGAGCTCCTTTTGAGAGACCTGGTCCTTGGACATAAGGAAGAACAAGCTGTGGCATCATAAGGGCCTCCTTTATTACTCATGCTTCAGGGAGTACATCATTGGTAATATTGGCGGAGGTTGTTCGCATTCCAGGTACGTGGAATGGGTTTCCCGTCGAGTTCCTTTAATTTATATGCCCCCCTGTGAAGTGTTTTGGTGATGCGGTAGGGACCCTCCCGGGAAGTACATTACTCGGCGCCTCCTCCCCCTCGGCCGTTTAGGTGCAGAAGCTGATCCCCAGGACATCATCCCGACCGTCCGCTCAGAGGGGGCATTGTCGACCGGGGCTTAAATAGGCAGGGCCCCCATGAGGGCTGGTAGCCGCTGCGACACCTTTTGGACATATTTGCCGAGGTAGCCCCGCTGGACAGCTCCTCGATGGCCCGCTTCAGGTTGTAGCAGCTATCGGTTTCGTGGCCGAAATCCAGGTGGAAACGGCAGTAGCGGCTCTTATCGTGGGGAGGACCTTTCTTCATGGAGGAGGACATTGGAGATAAGGCTCACCCTCGATCTCCATCAGAATGTGGGATCGAGGGGCTAGAAGAGGCGTGAGCTTACTCTCATCGGGGACGGGGCTCTGACGCCTGTTCTCGGAACGACAAGGCGGGTCAGCTCGCCTATGTCGAGGGGCCCGCTGGGCTTGGGGCAAGCAAGCTTGTGGCTGGAGTTTCTTGAAGATTCCCGGGGGTGAAGTCGGCTTCATCCGCACGGATGTATTTCTAAGCTCGGAGGAGGAGATCGGAATAAGAGCTTGGGGGCTTCTTATCCAAGGAGAAAGTGAAGCGGGACGGGAGGAGTCCCCGCTTCAACGCCAGTGCTGCCACCGCGTCATCGAGATGATAGACCTCGAGGGCGGCGGCCTTGAACCGAGACACAAAGTCCCGCAGAGACTCTCCCTCCTTCTGACGGATAGAGAAAAGACTGTCAGGTACCCTTGGGATTCGGTAGCAGGCATCGAAGTTTTCCAGGAAGGCTTTCTCCAGCTCCCAGAAGGGGTCGATGCTGTGAGGGGACAGGCGTGAGTGCCATGCACGGGCGGCCTTCCGCAGAGTAGCGGGGAAGGCCTTGCAGAGAAGGGCGTCTGAGGCGCCCTGGACTTGCATCATTGCCTTGTAGCTCTCGAGATGATCGAGAGGATCGGTCGTACCATCGTACGGATCCACCTGGGGGAAACGAAACCTGGAGGGGACAGGCTCCTCCAATATCCGGCGGGTGTAAGAGGGCGAGTGTCGAACTCTTCCTTTGGCTGGTGATTGATTTTCCTGGCGAGCTCGTCGAGCCGCCTGTTGTACTCCTCCAGGCGTTCCTCCGTCTGGCGGCTGATCGTCGGGGCCCTCCGAGATGGCTCGGAGGAAGAAGAAGAAGAAGAGGCAGAAAAAGATGGAGACGGAAGTCGGGACTTCCGCCTGGGTTCCTCGTGATGATGTGGCTCGGGAGGAAATTTGTTGGGGCCGTGGTCAGGGGACCGTGGCCGCTTGGAGGGCTCGCATCGAGGCTTCCTAGGGGAAACCTGACGTTGGCCGGTCTCTCGCCGATGGCCTCCTGCCGAGGAGAACCTCCCCTCGCTGACTGTTGAATGGCAGGGGGAGCAGTCTGATGCTGGGTGGCCACGGACTGTTGTTGCTGGAGCCCGTGGACCATGGCGGTGAGATTCTGGACTTGCTGGGAAAGAGTCGCCAGCCGCTCCGCTGTTTGATCAACGGCCTCCGGCGGCGAGCAAGCAACTGGAGGGTTGGTAGCAGGGGGATTGGCCTCCTGCTTCCTAGTTGGCGGGGGGAGCCCCGCTGGACAGCTGACGGAGGCATCCTGAGCTCGCGTCACCACCATAACTTCTCGAAGAAAGAGGGGGAGAGTCTCGCCTACCGAGATGTAGCGCAGGGAGAACGTTCGCTACTTTTTCTTATCCCCTTCCTGGCGCGCCAATCTGATGACGCTCAATCACCTATCCTGGACGTCGGGAACGGAATGCTTCTCCAGGCTCTTCTTCAACAGGTTACCTGCAGAAAAGTCCCAGGACCGGAGAGGGTTCTCCGATGGGACCCTCCGACGCTCAAGTTAGCAACTGAGGTCATAGCTGAAGAGGGGCTCGAGTGAGCCCTTTTTAGTATGAAAAGGAGGTCTCAGGGAGGAGGGATTCCTTCCTGAATGTTAAGGCAGCGATTTTGGGGATTATCGCGCATACCTATTTACTGGGTGGATTCACCTTTTTATAGGGGTTGACCCTGGCATGATCATGTGGGATTTCGTGAGGAGGGAATGTCTGCGGAGTTCTTGGGAGTTGCGTGAATCTGCGCTGGTTGGTGGGTCTTGTCTCATCAGAAAGGGAGAAAGCGGCGGTTGGTGGGCTAAGTCCCATCAGCCAGCGGGGCTGTTGGGTGGTTGGGTCTAGTCCCATCAACAACGTGGCCAGTAGTAGGTGGACCTGGCATTGTCAGTAGCGCGAGTTAGAGAGGCGGTTTCTTGAACTGCTGAGGCCATGCTGGGAGAACTGGGACACCTTGACCCTCCCGGGGGAGTCGAGGCTGAACCTGGCTGGCCAGGGGCGGCCGGGGCGGGACATGCCAGGAATGGTCGGGGCCGACTCGGCGGGCTTGGAGATGCCGAGGCCGAGAGGGGCTGGCCAGGAATGGCCGGGGCCAACTCGGCGGGCTTGGAGAACTCGACGATGCCGGGGCCGAGAAGGGCCGACCAGGAAAGGTCGGGTCGACTCGGCGGGCTTGGAGAACTCGGAGATGCCGGGGCCGAGAGGGGCCGGCCAGGAATGGCCGGGGCTGACTCGACGGGCTTGGAGACGCCGGGGCCGAGAAGGGCCGACCAGGAAGGGTCGGGGCCGACTCGGCGGGCTTGGAGACGCCGGTGCCGACCAGGAAGGGTCGGGGCCAGCCAGCTTGGACACGCCGGGGACCGGCTAGGAAAGTGCCGAGGCCGAATGGGAGGTGCCGGGGCTGCCTAGCTTGGAGACGTAGGGGGCTGGCTAGAAAGATGCCGGACCGTTTGGGAAGGTGTCGGGGCCGGCCAGCTTGGAGATGTAGGGGTCCGACTACGAAGATGCCGGGCCGATTGGGAAGGTACCGGGGCCGGCCAGCTTGAAAACGTAGAGAGCCGGCTAGGAAAGTACCGGGCCGGCTAGGAGGAGCCGGGGCTGACTGGAGCCGAGGTGGCCGAGCGGGGCGAGGCCGATTGCCGAGGCCGAGGTGGGCCGTTACGGATGTTGAGGTCGAAGTGGGCTGCGATCGATGCCAAGATCAAGATGGAATGCTGCCAACGTTGAGACCAATGTCGCTGTCAAGATGGATTGTTCAAAAATTATTATCTTTATTTTTTATGAGATCAACCGGTTTCATCCGTAAGCATTTTATTATTTGTTTTATGCTTTAACGACGTTGTTCCTTGTTGCTGTCAGAGCCAAAAACTCAAACTTGCGTGCTGACGGGGGGTGATTATGTTCCCCTGCCACACCTCTTTCCCCGTGGATGACCACTTAGCTCGGATTTTCAAAAATGAAGCGGCGGTCGAAGTTGTTTTCTTGCGATGAAACCAGGTGTAATGGTCAAAATTGACACAACAGAATTGAATAGGTCAAGAAAAACGCAAGCGGACATGAAAAGGAAGTCCACGCACTTCTAGACAAACTTGTTCAATTTATAACCATTTTGCATCACGGGAGAGAACGTTTCAATTTTGATTACTAACAATCGTATTTGTTTTAAATTACGATAGCATCATGATCCTACTGATGGTGAAGGCAATGAGATTAGGTGGTCATCACTTCTTTCCGTGCCGACAGCGTTTAAAATATTGAAAAAAGGTCAAACTTGATGGATATTAAACGGTACCACTGACGTTTTTTTTTAATTCAATTAAAACTAGAACGGTCGACCAAAGACATTCATGTTGCAGCGAAATTGTGTGGCTTTGGGTGATAGGGTTAATTTTCTTTTAAGTCCTTCATATTTCAGTCCAAAAACTTTCAGATTTATAAGAGAAGCTATCATTAATTTATCGAGTATTACGACTCAGACTGATAGATTTATGTATTTGAGGATTCTCATTACAGGTAGATGGCCTCGATTTCTGACTATTTTGAGCTTGAGAGGCGGGTTCGTCAGCGTATTGAGGGATGACAAGTCACTAGTTTATCTATGATGGCTAGGGTCATCATCATTCGATCGGTTCTTTCTTCTCTTTCATTGTACCTTTTATCGAACACTGCCATTCCGATAACTTGTCTTAGGAGGATTGAGAGATGCTTCAAAGATTTTCTATGGGCTTCTATGCAAGATGGTCATGGTATTCACCTCTTATCCTGGGACATGGTTTGTATGCCTATCCATGAAGGTGGTCTTGGGATTCAATCTCTGATTGTTAGAAGGAAAGCTCTTCTGGCCAGACATACATCGCAATTCCTCTGAGCGCAGTGCCTATGAAGTTCTTTGATGCGAGCGAGATATGGTGATTGGGTGGCTGGCTCGCTCATACTGCTGTCCCGGGGATCTTCCTTCTTTTGGAAGGAGGTTTGTACATATGGTCAGGCTATCTTGGAGAATATCTCATGGATGATCGGTGATGGTTCTTCGATTGATGTCATCCAGGATACTTGGATTTCTGAGCTCCCTCTTTCAAGGTGGCCCTCTTTTATTAATATGGAAGCTCCCTCCACTCTTAGGGTTAAGGATTTGATTTCCTTATGTAATAACCCATCTTATTAATGGTCCTATTTTATTGACTAACGTTTGCATTGGAATTGAGTCCCTGATCAAGAGCAATCGCAATCCTGAAGGCATACACCATTAGAATGCGATGGCTCGTTGATTAGAAGACCTCAATCAAGATCCATCGCGAGGAGGAGGAAGATCAATCGAGATCCCTGAAGATCAAGATCCCGTGCAGTCCAAAGGAAAGCAAGGAAGATCGGATTCCTTACCCTCATCGGATAGACCATTAATAATAATGGCTGGAGGTAATTTTTATCATAATAATATATGATATCGTGATCAATGTTTAAATTAAGTCTTACATTTGGTATCAGAGCTTTTTAAAACCTCTGCCTTATTTTGTGAAAATTTCTATCCAAGTTTCTCTTTTCAAGCAATTTATGCCGCGAGTTTTCCGTTTTCAGTTTTTCGGATCTCAGGTTTAGATCAGTTCTGATCTTTGTTCACGGGATTGACAGAAACCATTAAACCTATTTCAGATTCTGATTTTTGCGGAAATAAAACGTGGCCTCTTTCTTTTCTATTAAAGACTTCTTTCTGGCATTAAAGGTTTCCCGGATTTCTTTTTTGTGTTAAAGAGATAGCATTAAAGAAAGAAAAAGAAAAGAAACGTAGCATTAAAGAAAAGAAAAAACTAAAGAAGAGAAATGCAGCGGAAACGTGGCTTCAATAACCACATGCGGTGACATATTAAAAAGGAGAGAAAACTTTCGGTTTTCGCTTTTCTCGCTTATGGTCTTTCCGTTCTCTCACGGGATTTAAAATCTGGATTGGTTGGATTTTAAATGTATTTATTATCTGTTTAATGTTTTATTAAATCATGTAACATGATTTATTTTATCATTTGTTTCTTGAGTTTAAATTTTTATATTAAAATACGCCACCTGAGTCTCTATGCCTACGGTGTTTTGCATAGACTGGCCCAAGGGAATAATGAGCTACGGCCGGACGTGTTTTAATTAACAAAATTTTTTTCTTAAGATGTTAATTTTAAAATTCATTAAATAGATATTGAAATGTTGTCTTCTGTTCTGCGTACTAGATTTATTCTATGCATGAATTTGATGGTAGTATGAAAATCACAGTGCAAATTCTTTCAAGGTCTATTGGTCACTTGGTGTCTAGAAAGGTAAAGAGATTGTGGTTACTTAATTGGTTCCGTTGACTGACCTAAGGAAAGCAACGGTGGGACCCCCACTTCTCTTTCACTGGCCTGGCCAATTTGACTAACTCAGATCTTGATTTGGAAATGTTACGTTGATTAAGATCACTATCTAATAATCATGCTAAATTAGTTAATCTATATGCATATAATGTCATGCGATCAATATGATGTTGATTAATTGAGGAGTAGCCACAGCATCTTTGATTAATCAAAATTATATATTGAGTTGCAAAGATCACATAAGGTTAGATGACATTAATTGTGACTAATTATATTAATGTAATGAATCTTATCCCACAGGAATTTTTATTGCACTAATATAATTAATTAGGATGCGATAACAAATTATTTTCTTAATTACCCATAGGAATTAAGAAAGGAATATAATTTGTTAGTCACATCATTAAGCTAATGAGTCTATTTGAGTATAATAACTTAGCCCACAGGTAGTTATTGTATGTTATTGATTCATATTATTGCATGTTTATATTGGTAAAACATGACATCAAGTTATATGCCTCAAATTCAATTACATGAACATGATTTTTTTTTATGCAGCTATTTTGCCTATTAATATTTCTGATATGAAATGTGACATTCCCGATTTAAGTGGTGATAATTATAAATTATGGAAGGAGAGAATTCTTCTTCAATTAGGGTGCATGGATATTGACTATGCTATCAGGAAGGATGAACCACATTCAGTTACATCTACTAGCACTCAGGCTGAGATTGCTGCGTATGAACGATGGGAACGGTCCAATCGCCTCAGTATGTTCGTACGTACTAAAATTTCTGTTAGTATACGTGGTTCAATTCCTGAGTGCAAAAATGTCAAGGAACTTCTGAAGGCTATTGATGCACAATTTGAGTCTTCAGATAAGGCAATGGCTAGCACCCTAATGACAAAATTATCATCAATGAAGCTCACTACGGTTGGAGGTGTGCGTGAGCACATCATGAAGATGAGGGACATTGTGGCTCAGTTGAAATCCCTAGAGGTTGAGATGTCAGAATCTTTCTTGGTGCACTTTATTTTGAGCTCACTCCCACAGCAGTATAGTCCCTTCAAAATATCTTACAACACACATAAGGACAAATGGTGAATTAATGAACTTCTGACCATGTGTGTTCAAGAGGAAGGGAGGCTAATTTTAGAAATGGGAGAAAGTGCACATTTAGTCACTCAGAGAAAGACTAAAGCTCCCAAAGCCAAACGCAAAGGAAAGGGTAAAGTATCCATCCATACAAAAGACAAGAAGGAGTCCAAGTGCTTCTTTTGCAAGAAGAAAGGGCATATAAAGAAAGATTGTCTCAAATTCAAAGCTTGGCTTGACAAGAAAGGTACTCTAACCTCATTCATATGTCATGAATCCAATTTGGTTATATGTCATAACACATGGTGGATTGATTCTGGTTCTATAATCCATGTTTCAAATACCTTGCAGGGTTTTCTAAATCAAAGGAAACCATTGGGAAGTGAACAAAGCATCTATTCAGGAAACAAGATGGGTTCACATGTGGAAGCAATTGGGACGTGCAGACTTATTTTACATTCTGGTTTTGTTTTGGATTTGGAAAAGACATTTTATATTCCAAGTTTCTCTAGAAATTTGATTTCAGTGTCAAGGCTTGTACCAGCAGGATATTCCTTTAATTTTAATAAAAGCTCTGTTGATTTATTTTATAAATCTAAGCTTATTGGGAATGGTATATTGTCAGACAATCTTTTTCAAATCAATTTAAAAATAATACCACCTATAATGTGATGCACGCCCAAACTGGTATGAAAAGATGTGTTATAAATGAGAATTCCTCTATTTTGTGGCATCGGAGATTAGGTCATATCTCCATTGAGAGAATTAAAAGATTAGTAAAAGATGGAGTACTTGATACTCTTGATTTTACTGATTTTGATACTTGTGTGGACTGCATAAAGGGAAAGCAAATCAACAAGTCCAAGAAAGATGCCAAGAGAAGTTCGGAAATACTAGAGATCATACATACGGATATCTGTAGCCCAGATATGGATTCGTATGGTCAGAGATACTTCATCTCATTTATTGATGACTATTCACGATATATGTATCTCTACCTACTTCATAATAAGAACGAAGCATTAGATGCCTTTAAGGTATTTAAGGCAGAAGTAGAGAAACAATGCGGCAAGCAAATTAAAATCGTGAGGTCAGATAGAGGTGGAGAATATTATGGTAGATACACTGAGAATGGACAAGCACCTGGTCCGTTTGCTCGGTTTCTTGAAGAAAATGGAATTGTTGCATAATACACCATGCCAGGGTCTCCTGACCAAAACGGTGTAGCTGAAAGGAGAAACCGGACATTATTGGACATGGTAAGGAGCATGATTGTCAGCTCTAACTTACCTAAATCCTTGTGGACTGAAGCTCTTAAAACTGCTGCGTATATATTGAATCGGGTTCCAACCAAGGCTGTTTCCAAAACGCCATTTGAGTTATTTAAAGGTTGGAAACCAAGTCTGCAACATATACGTGTTTGGGGATGCCCATCTGAAGTAAGAGTCTATAATCCATAAGAAAAGAAACTAGACCCAAGGACTATTAGTGGATACTTTATTGAATATGCTGAGAAGTCCAAGGGTTATAGATTTTATTGTCCATCTCACAACACTAGGATTGTGGAATCAAGAAATGCGAAATTTCTTGAGAATGACTTGATCAGTGGGAGTGATCAATCTCAGTATTTGGCTTCTTCTGAGAAAGATCATTCAGTTATTCCAGCTTCCACTTCAAGTGAGGGATTGGTTGTTATTTATAGCACTCCTCAAACTCAATTAAGTGCCCAACAACCAGTCATTGAGATTTCACAAGCTGATGGTAATCTAGAAGATCGTGTTGTTCATCAACAATCAGTTGTGCAAGATACTCCTCAAGAGGTCATTGACACAACATTAAGAAGATCAACTAGAATAAAGAAATCAGCAATTCCTAGTGATTATGTTGTGTATCTATATGAATCTGACTATAACATTGGAGCCGAAAATGATCCTGAAACGTTTTCACAAGCCATGAGTTCTAAGGAATCAAACTTGTGGTTCAATGCCATGAAGGACGAGATGGAATCTATGGCATCTAATCGAGTCTGGGATCTTGTTGAGTTGCCTGATGGTGTAAAAGCCATTGGATGTAGATGGATCTTCAAAATAAAGAAAGACTCACAAGGCAACATTGAGAGATATAAAGCAAGACTCGTTGCCAAAGGATTCACTCAGAGGGAAGGAATCGACTACACGGAGACATTTTCTCCTATATCCAAGAAAGACTCTCTCCGAATAATTATGGCATTGATAGCTCATTTTGATTTTGATTTACATCAAATGGATGTGAAGACCGCATTCCTTAATGGAGATCTAGAGGAAGAGGTTTACATGAAACAACCTGAAGATTTTCCTCTAGTGATGGTGAGCATTTGGTTTGCAAACTTAAGAAATCCATATATGGATTGAAACAAGCCTCACGTCAGTGGTATTTAAAATTTCATGATGTGATCTCTTCCTTTGGTTTTGAAGAGAACATCATGGATCAATGTATATACCAGAAGGTTAGTGGGAGCAAAATTTGTTTCTTGGTCCTATATGTGGATGACATTCTACTTGCAACCAATGATAAAGGGCTGCTATATGAGGTGAAACAATTTCTCTCCAAAAATTTTGATATGAAAGATATGAGTGAGGCATCTTATGTCATTGGCATTAAGATCCATAGAGAAAGATCTCGAGGCATTTTGGATTGTCTCAAGAAACTTATATCAATAAAGTCTTGGAGAGATTTCGGATGAAAAATTGTTCACCAAGTGTTGCACCTATAGTGAAGGGTGACAAGTTCGCTTTGAACCAGTGCCCTAAAAATGAACTTGAACGGGAACAGATGCACAACATTCCATATGCTTCAGCTGTTGGAAGCCTAATGTATGCTCAGGTTTGCACAAGACCTGACATTGCATTTGCAGTAGGAATGTTGGGAAGATATCAGAGTAATCCAGGTTTAGACCACTGGAGAGCTGCTAAAAAGGTCATGAGGTATCTTCAAGGGACCAAGGACTACATGCTCCTGTATAAACAATCTGATCGTTTGGAGATAGAGGGCTACTCAGATTCGGACTTTGCTGGCTACGTTGATTCTCGGAAATCAACATCAGGATTTATATTTATGTTAGCTGGTGGAGCCATATCATGGAGGAGTGCAAAGCAGACCTTGACTGCTACCTCTACTATGGAAGCGGAGTTCGTTGCTTGTTTTGAGGCTACATCGCAAGGTGTATGGTTGAAGAGTTTCATCTCAGGGCTTAGAATTGTTGACTCCATTACTAGGCCAATTAAACTGTACTGTGACAATTCAGCTGCTGTATTTTTGGCTAAAAACCATAAGAGTATTTAGCCATAAGAGAACGTGTTAAAGAGAACAAAGTGGTCATAGAACACGTTAGCACTGAATTGATGATAGCTGATCCTTTGACTAAAGGCATGCCAATTAAGAAGTTTAAGGATCATGTGATAAGAATGGGAGTTCCATGATATAATTGTATTGATAACAATTTGTACAAAGAAACTCTTATTTCAATCGTTGTTTATTTCTCATTCAGGTGTACACGTTATATGACTTTTGAGAAATGACAAACTTTTCTTTTGGACTCTGAATAACATATGGTTTATTCATTATGTTATGTTGTCACATTTGGAATAGTGGTAAAGAAATTGAATGCATTGTAATACATAGAAGATAATACTCAATTATAGAGGACCTATCGCTATGATTCATGTATTTAGTTTCTTGTTCAGTGTTGATAAAATATACGGACCAAGTGGGAGAATGTAATAACCCGTCTTATTAATGGTCCTATTTTATTGACTAACGTTTCTCCTATTAAAAAGTGATAACAGCCCCCCCCTTAATACCTGAACGCTTGCTTGAGGGGCATGCGGTGAAGGAATTGGGTATAAAAGGGACCCTTCCTAAGATTTTAAAACACGGTTCTCGAGAGAGAACCTAATAAGCGAAGGCATTGGAATTGAGTCCTTGATCAAGAGCAATCCTGAAGGCATACACCATCAGAATGTGATGGCTCGTTGATTAGAAGACCTCAATCAAGATCCATCGCGAGGAGGAGGAAGATCAATCGAGATCCCTAAAGAAAGGAAGATCAAGATCCCGTGCAGTCCAAATGAAAGCAAGGAAGATCGGATTCCTTACCCTCATCGGATAGACCATTAATAATAATGGCTGAAGGTAATTTTCGATCATAATAATATATTGATATCGTGATCAATATATTTAAATTAAGTCTTACACCTTAAACCCCCACATGGCATATTCCCTTGGTGACCCGTTTCTTCGGAAAGGAGCTGGCTTGGCGGAATCTCTCGCTGCCTCTTATGCCTGCCTGCTCAGTTGATTCTCGGCTTGGCAGAGATTTTGTCTCTCTAGGGCCCCCTCTAGGGACCTTATGAAGATGTTCAGAACCGCAGGCTCAGCGCACAGAGGATGCTGCTGGGATTTGGAAGCTTCCCATCCTTCCCTGAGTTCAGCTATTTATTTGGAAGCTTCTTTGGAACAACCTTCCTACTTGTCTCCTTCTCTCTCGGAGGGGCCTGTCTATCCAGCTAATCTGTCCTCTATGCAGACAGAAGGAGGAGTCTTCTGATCATGCTATTTTCCTCTGTCCCAAAGCTAGACAGATATGGTATCTTATGGGTTATTCTAGTAGATTGGATGATACGGCCTCCTCGCGCCCTCTTTCTTCCATGAGATCCGGTGGGGTTCTCAGTATAAGCGTGGTCTTTGGTCTACCACGGCTTATCAGATTTGGATGTCGAGAAATTAGCTCATCTTCTCGAATGACGGGATCTATTATCACAGGATTGTGAGGCAGATTAAGTCATTGACGGCGGACTGTGCCCGAGTTATTAGTGCTATTGGTTCTGATGGCTCTGGCCTCTGAGGTCTCCCTACTGCTTCGGCAGCGAGCCGACATATGGTTTTCATTTCTTGGGAGCCCCCCCTAGGGTTTGTCAAAATCATATTCGACGGAAGTGTCCGTGGTAGAGCTGCCGGTTTAGCATTCATCATACGTGGGCCGCTAGATGATTTGTTGGCGACGGAAGGTTTTGGTTCTCTGGACTCCTCTGTTCCGATGACAGAGCTCTTGGTTGCTCGAGCGGGTATTTCTTATGCCGCTAGGATTCTTCAGGCTCATAGGATCATGATACTGGGTGGTGGCCTCGGTTGCTCAGCATACTGGATCCTGAATTTGAAGGCCGGGTGACCCCTATCCTCTTCTTCTGCAGCAAATTTTGTATTCTGATGTATCTGGGCTGACTCACATTAGATTTGTGTGATTACCCGCTTGTTTTAAAAAATAAAAAAATAAAAAAAATATTGCACAAAAATTAGGTAAAGATGAAAAATTTGATGTTTTTTTTTTTTTTTTTTTTTTGCATACGTGCGTGCGTGCGTGTCTGAAGGTGACATTATGTTACGAATTAAAACAGGGGAAACGTTTTATCAATCTCGTCAAGAATCAAAACAGGGGGCAGGCTGGAGATTCCAGTCCAGCCGCACATTGGAAGGGTCGATAACATCTCGAGGCTTCGCAGTTGCTTTAGGAAAAGGCTGGTGGCAGTCTAAACACCATGCGCGCATTCGATTGGTCAGCGTCTGCCCCTTGGACCGGCTCGCTCTCCGGATGCTAACGTAATCTTTGTAGAATCTCTCTTCCAAGCGCTAAGCCAAGAGGCACGGTCCCCCAGCTCTTCTGAGCGAATTGGGGCATCCTTCGGTCGCATCTCCCGTCTTGCCAGTTGATTTATCAAAGATTCAGATATCACCATTTTCTAGAATCTAGAATGACAATTTTATGCACGCAACTCGAACGAGATGAGATCTATACACATCGACCAAGCTTGCGCAGATTTTTGTAAAAATTCAAAAATCTTACCATGATAAGTCAGCACTACCTTGATCTACCAAACTAATATAAAATTTATATTTTAAAATTTTTAAAAATATATTTATAAATTATTTTTTTAAAAATAATTTAAAAATAAAAAGGTTAGTTTCTGGCTTTGTGAAACTTTAAATTTAATTTTATATTAATTAAAAAAATTATCTATTTATAACTTAAATTTATTTATTATTCATTAATTTTTCTTAAATTTTTATGCTAAATAATTTTAGTTGCATAAAAAATATGATACTTCAAAATTACCTTGCATTAAATACAAATATATTATATTTATAAATAAGTTTACTTATTTTTATTTAATTTTTTTCGAATTTTTAAGTCGGCCGTTACGTGTTTCATATTTTTCATTTTTTAATTCCATGGGTTCCGCCAAGGAAGTATGCAAGATAGATGGGCCACAAGCTCGCTGAGATCCTGTCGCACGTCCTGCCATGGTGGATGAAAGCGACCATCGTGGATGAAATCATGAAAGGCGACGGAGAACGAAAAACGTTGTCCGAAAAGAGAGCTGAAAAATCGTAAATACGTTGGTAGTGGCCTTCGTTTGTTCTCACGTCATTTGTCTCTCTCTCTCCCCTGGTCTCAGATAAAGACCGTGGAACCACGTGCCGCACCCACCTCGAAATTCGTTTTCACGTGCTCGGAAACTGGCACGCGTCCCCCTCATATCCCAACAAGTGGCAAAGAACATGCCAAAAGGCTTCTGCGCGCGTCGGCATTGGCGTCGGCGTTGGGAAGCGGTGCTCGTCGGCGCCGCCCACGGGAGACGGATGGCTCGGGGGGGACTGGGAAGCACGAGAAGGCGGGTAACGTTGGGATCTCAAAGTCAAGGCGATGGGCTCTGCCGGCGGGCCAGCTAGCTAGCTTCGGCCTGACGCACCCTTTGTTTTAATTGTCAGGATTGCAGCAAATCAACGGGATGGGTCGGCTGTTTTCGTCCGAAACACCGGCGGCCGTTTTCCACAGATTGGAGACGTGTACGAATATGGATCCGTGTCGTCTCCGAACCGGAGATCATTGGTCCCTTATTAAAAAAAAAAGAGTTGGAGACTACTGGTATCAGTATGAGAGGATCAGGGTGGCCAACTTGATGCTAGCCATGATAAAAGTAGGCTGAACTAAAATATCAGAGTCAAGAATTTTGGCCATCTAACCTTCATGAATGGATTGAATAGGCAGAAAAGTAGAATGAAATTAAAATATTTAAAATAATATTTTACTAATATATTTTTTAAAATAAAAAATATAAATTAGATTTATAAAATAAAGAATTTATTTGATCATTTAATCTAATTAAATAGATGAAAGCACAAATTTTCTTCTACTCTAATAGCCCTTACATGACATCGGTGCTATCATTTCATTTTTTTTAAATTGAACCATCATTATTTTGAAATTAATATTATAATTTTTTTATTTTTTTCTTCATCTTTTATTTACGATGCCATATGCTTGCTCTCTCTCTCTATATATATATATATCTCTCTCTCTCTCTCTCACACACACACACACACACACACACACACACACATATATATATATATATATATATATATATAAGAAGAAAATCATATCACCATATCATAAAATACTTTTTTTTACCACATTAGCATATGAAATTATTTTTTTTAGCATACATGCATCGATATAATTTGTTAAAATTGGATGTTGGTAAAATATGATCAACATCTTTAAAATAAAATAAAATCTTATTTTTAACATTTTAAAAATTTTAAAAATATTATAATAATTAAATTTGAAATTGTTTTAATTATTATATAATAATCTACTGGGTATGAGCACACTAGTGTAATATTTGTTTAGCTGATTTTTTATTGATTATGCCACTCATTTCACCACCTTACAACTAAGCTATTTAAGTTATGATTACCTTCGAATGCTAGCGGCAAGCACATAACATGAATGATAGTTTAAGAAAAATGGGTTAACAACCAGCAATTTTGATTATTTAGAAAGGAATACTACAAATATTAATTTAGTTTATTTATTTTTTTTTTGTTTATACATTCGAGGATATGTATTCAAGAGTATATTCAGTAAAAAATAAGATTATAAATGATGAAAAAAAGAAAAGTGAAATATATCATGTCACAAAAAGTTATCTAGTCACCACGGTAATCATTTACAATACATATGATCAGCATATAGTATATGATTTGTTTGATTAAAACATATGAAACGACATTGATGCTAGATTTTAAGCCAATGATTTATGAAATGACTGTGTTTCAAACAGTTGTTTTAAGTTCTAAAAGGTTGAATTCAGTATTCATGGTTTGCTTTTTAGTTAATAGATGTAGCTATTTCAATTAGACAATTATTTACAAACTTTAAAATTAGTTCACCATGATAATCGTTTTTATAACCCAATATCTTATGTTCTCTATCATGATAAATTTCTAGAAAAAAATAGATCTTTACTACGTTCTTCTAACGTGGAAAGGTTTGAATAATGTTAAATTTTTCATTAAGTAACGTAGTCATAAACTAACCAATCCACAAAAATGACAGATAAGTAACCAAAAAATCCTAGTGAGTCGCATGAGTTGGCTGACTCGAGGAAATTTTTTTTTTTGATGTTTTATTGATTTTACAGTCCTTTTTTATTAAAATACTGATAATATGGAAGAAAGTGAAGACAAATAGGGTATAATCAACTAGCCACCCAACGTGCCGGAGAAACCGGCGTGATGCTCGTAGTTGACTGGGATTTATCCAATAATGTTGTTGAATAGGCTAAAAATTTGCCCATTTCAGAGTCCATAGCATCCAATCCAAGACAAGGAAAATGACAGGAGAAATTAGGTTCTCTAGGTGGTGTAGAAAATTTTAGATCTTTTAGCACAGATTTGGTATTGCATTTATAATTATTCTCTTTTTCGCTAATGTAATCCAGCAAGTTCCTTGATTATTTTGAATTATTAGTGTCAGTCTAATTAAGTATAAATATACAATGGTTAAACTACATGATTATTTTTTTTTTTTTTTTTGTATCACTTTGATTATGAAAAATATCATTTATTTTTATTCTATCAGAATAAGTAGCCGCACACATGACATCATCAAAAAAAAAAAAATTAAAATTAAAAACTAACTATTAACTCATTATTTAATATTTTAAAAAGTAAAAATAATAAAAATAATCTTTTTCATCTTGATTTGTTTTAATTCGTGAGTATCTATGTATCCACTATGGCACACCCATCAGATTAGAACAAATCAGGACGAAAAAAAAAGACTATTTTTATTTTTTTATAATTTTTTAAATTATTAAATAACGAGTTAATGAATTAATTAAATTATAAATTTATTTTGTTATCTGAATGCTACGTAGTAGAATGTTATGTATGTTGAAAAAAAAAAAAATAAACGATATTTTTTCTATTTAATGATAAAGATAAAAAAATAAAATATAAAATATAAAATTATTTTTATAAGTTTTTAAAATTTAAAAACCAAAAGTTACAAAATCCTAAATGCAAAAATTAATTAATTCTATAATTTATCCGTACACCATTTTTGCCCTTGCTGCTACGCTCCACCGGTGCGCACGTCGCCGAGAAGTTCTCTAATAGGACCTGCCTTCAAACCGCTGGCCAACTCTCCTGATATTCTGGAACCGACAAAATATTAAAATGTTATTCTCACTTTTATTGAAATAATTTCCGCGCCCACGCCGACGAGACGCATTTGGAAATTGGAACGCGTCCGGGCGGCCTTCTGCACCGGCGAACGGAACGGTCAAAAGAAAAAATTCAAAAACCTCCACATTCTAGATAAATTTATTCCGTCGTGCGAAACCGCCGCCCTCGCATTGGAGACTTTATCCACCGCAAACCGACACCAGCGCTCCCCGCCAATCAATGCCAGCCGAACAGCACGAAGAGGCCGAGCCAGCTGCTGACGCGGTCGGTGACCTGCCACCCCAACTCCAGAAATCAATTCCAACCCGGTCAGTTGCCAGCCGATGTCCCAAAAGCCTTGCGGCCGTCGCCACTGGAAGCATCCCGATTTCCACGACCCTGACGCCTTCCTCTCTATCTTTTCCTTTCCTTATCCCTCCTTCACATTTATTATTATTTAAAACAAAGTCTTCAACTCCCAGCCCAAAACCAGGGCACAACTCCCCCCGCCCCTTTATAAATCCCGACCAAATCCTCCACCTCATCCCCAGAAAGCCCACTGCCTTTCTCTTCTCCGTCTCAAGACTCAAGAGCCACTCTCTCACTCGTTCTCGGGTATTCTTCCCTGAATACACCTACCTATAAGATGGAGGGAGTTTTCATTTCCAGCAGCAATAAGAGGTGCCGAGAGGAGTCGTCGGAACCGGAGGCGAAGCGCCTCCGGTCGGACTTTCTTCTCGATATCCTCGATGACGATGACGATGTTGCCGACTCCGGAGACCGGGACCTGGCCTCCGTCATGAAGATCCTCGAGGAGGAGATTGCCCTCCCACCTCCTCCTCCTCATCCGGAGCCGGCGGAATCGGTGTCGGACCTGAGCGATCCACCGCGCCTTGCCGAACTCGGGTATCTTCTCGAGGCGTCGGACGACGAGCTTGGCCTCCCGCCGGCGCCGTCGTCGTCGCCGGAGCCGAAGACGCCAGCAGCAGAGGGGGAGGAGACGGCGGAGGTCGCGGGGTTTGGTCAGATTTGGGGTTTTGATGACGAGATTTTTGGGTATTACGACGGACTCGGACTCGGGATTCGGCCGGAGGAGGTGGAGGAAGGCGACGGGCCTTCGATGACGGGACCTTTGATTATGACGACGTCTTGTTCTGTGGGCCGTCTGAATTCTCCTGGCGAGGCGAATCTCTGCCGGCCGTCCGGTGGACCTCTCCGTAGCCGCTTGTGCTTATTTTTTTCTTGTTTTTATATGCCGCTTGAATAGAAAAATGTAAATTTTAGGAAGGGAGAAGCAAGTATAGAAGAAAAGCAAAACACTTTGTTTCGTCGAAAATTCTTGGCTTCTGCTATCATAATCGTTTTTTTTTTTTCTAAAAAAAAATTCTGTGCTTGGATCCAAGTGGTCTGATTGAAATCTGATGGTACAAAGAAATCAATGTCAGTGGAGTGACGAAATATTAGCATTTGTTGTTGAGACGCGTTGAGGGGTAAAATCGTTACGCATCAATAATCATATTTATGACTAAGACTAATCTTGATTCCTATCTACTTGTAACACCTATCAGAGATAAATCAACCTCGATATCGGACAGATAAATCAACCTCGGTATATCGGACAGCCAAGGGTTTCCCAAGATGTGAGCTATCGTCTCTCGACCCCCTCGAGCCGAGCTATCGTCTTCGGCTCCTTGGCCGAGCTATCGTCTATCGTCTTTCGGTCCCTCGAGCTGAGCTATCGTCTATCGTCTCTCGGCCCTAACTAAGCCATTCCATCACCCAGCCCTTCTAGCCGATCTCTTCCATCACTCGGTCTAGCCCGAGCGATACCTATACCTCTGCGGAACTCGGCGTGGGAAAGCTTAAAATAGTAAGATTCCAAACGGGAATCATATCTGAAAGTGGCCTAGAGCCCTGGAGCCTATGCCTCCACCGAATCTTGAGATGTCAACAAGCTCTCCCAGCCATCGATCTTCTAACTAACCAGATACGAATCCTACCGATCTCAAAACAAACTAGATTCAGATCTCAACGGCCTTCGGACCCACGACGCTCCCAAACAACAAGGTGATCCTCTATAAATTCCACCGCCTCAATCCCCTTAGGTATGCCATCTCTGGTGCACACACTCGCTCACTGCCTTTGTTTTCCGCCATTATCGCTCTGCTCAGAGCCCTAGGAGAGACTCTTCAGCGAGAGTCTTCTCCTTATTTTTTGTTGACTATCGATCTCATTGACTTAAGCATCGGAGGGTCTTCCGCAGAGGGCCACCCCCAACGCCTCTCGCGTGAGGACTTTTTGCAGGTCCGCCCAGGAGGAAACCCATCTCGAAGCTCGAATGCGCCCGAGTCAGAGGACAAGATTTCAGCAGCAACAAATTGGAGCTAGAGGAAGGACCCTTAAATCCCTAAAAACTTGTGATCCGGGAGATAAGGATCTCAGTCTGTAAGAAAAACTCCTCCCATGGCCAACCGAAAAAAGGCTACCTCCGAAGTCCGAGATCAGGTCGCTTCTCAAAGGCCTGATCCAGTGAGCAGTGTCATGCCGCCGCCACCACCAGTTGAGACTCCATCACCGTCGGTAGCCCTGGTAACCCAGGACCAGTTCACCTTACTGGTCCAGTAGGTCCAGGCCCTGGCCCACCTGATTCAGGGGCGCTCCGAAGCCCCCCGTCCGGCTGCTCCTGCTCCTCACCCTTCTGAGGAGAATGCAGCCCCCGCTCATCCAGCGATCTCTTCTTCCAACCCACATGGGGTCGCGGACCCCCCTCGCCGTCCCAGAGAAGCTGAGCTAGCTCCCCAACGATCCCGCGTCAAAGATCTCCATAGATCTCAGTGGGCCCGATCTCTCTCCCCGGTGTATTCTCGCCATGATTCAACACCATCTCAGTACTCTCCTCGTCCTGCACCTTCTGCTCTTCCTGACGAAGAGATCCGCCACCAGCTCCAAGAAATGTGTCAAGAGCTTGACGCCGCCAAGCAAGCCCATCCGCTTCAAACTAAAGCGGAGCAGGGCATTCCCTTCTCTAAAAAGATCATGGAGGAAGTGATTCCCTCCCACGTCAAGTTGCCTGCCATCAGGCCTTATCATGGCTCCTCCGACCTCGACGATCATCTTAGCAGCTTCCGATCAATAATGATGTTCACGAGGCATCAGATGCGATCCTCTATCGCGCCTTCCCTTCCACCCTCAACGGATCTGCCTGAACTTGGTTCAACGCTTTGAAGCCAGGTTCCGTTGATTCATTTGACGAGCTGAGCCACCTTTTTATCAGCCAGTTCGTCAGTAGCCGCTGCCACCGACGGAGATCCGACTCCCTCTCTGAGGTTAAGCAGAGAGAGGGGGGGAGTCCCTGAAGAAGTATCCCGATCGTTTCAACACGGCCATGCTGGAGGTGGATCACCTTAATCATGAGGTGGCCATGTCCACCCTAGCAGGCGAAGTATTGAAGGAGAGCGACTTTTACTTGGCCTTGGAGGTTAGCTACCCTCCAAACCTCTCCGACATGATGGCCTTGGTAGACAAGTATGCCAGAGTCGAAGAGTCGCGGAGAGCTGCCCGAGCCGAGCTAACGAAGAAGAAGGAGCCCAAGGGCTCCGATAAACACCGACCTGCCCGCCGGCCGAGCCCACCTCGCCGCCAGAGGATTCCCCAGCTGCCGCCAAGGAACCGCACTCGGAGCCCGCCTAGGAGGTTCCACCGGTTCACTCCGCTCACTGCTTCAAGAGCGGAGATCCTCATGGAAATCGAGCGCCAACTCCCTTGACCTCCTCCCCTCAGAGGAATGCGGCCCGTAGAGATCCCTCAAAATATGCCGCTACCACCGTGACCATGGCCACGACACTGAAGAGTGTTGGAAACTAAAGAATGAGATTGAAAGGCTCATCCAGCGGGGTAGACTGGATCGGTTCAGAGGAGCCATCGAGGCAAGAAACGGGGGCGATCACCGGCCTGAGCCCCAGCAGCAACCTCCTCCTCCTCCAAATCCTTCGGTCGCTGGCCACATTAACATGATTGAGGCGGTCGGTAGTCCTTCAGGCGGGAGGGACGATGAAGAAGGTCCGGTGCCGAAGAAAGCACGACCTGATGAGATATCTTTCTCCAATGACGACTTCCAGGGGATACAGTTCCGCACGATGATGCGCTAGTTGTATCTCTTAATTTGAACAACTATGATGTAAGCCAAATTCTAATTGATAGCGGAAGCTCCGTCAATGTTTTGTACCTTGATGTGTTTGTGAAGATGAAGCTTCTCATAGAGAGTCTCCGAGCCGTGGACTCCACCCTAATGGGGTTTACCGGTGATGTCATTATCCTGGAGGGGGTCATCACCTTGACGGTCCGTGCGGGGACCTGGCCCCGCGTGGCCACTGTGTATGCAGATTTTCTGGTGACCAAGCTATGGTCACCCTACAACGCAATTTGGGAAGACCCGGCTTAATGTCTCTCAGAGCCGCCGTCTCCATCCCCCATCTTGTTATGAAGTTCCATACCGAGCGAGGGGTAGGTGTAGTTCGAGGAAGCCAAGCAATAGCTCGGCAGTGTTTATCACCAGCCTGCAATCCAGACTGCCCGAGGTCGATGGACTAGACGCTCGGAAGGATTTTGCCGAGCAGCAAGGAGAACTAGTCGAAGAGCTGGAGGAAGTACCACTGGACGAAGCTCGGCCTGATCGAACCATAAGGATCGGGTCGCTGCTGAAAGGGAAGCCCCAGCTAGAGCTGATCGATTTTCTTCGAAGGAATGCTGATCTTTGCCTGGTCAGCCTCAGATATGCCTGGGATTAGTCCGGACGTCTTGTCCACCGTCTTAATGTGGACGAGATATTTGATCCGTGAAGCAGAAGAAGAGGAGCTTCGCCCCTGACAGCAGAGAGCGATTGAAGAGGAGGTGGATAAGCTCATCAAGGCAAACTTCATTCGAGAAGTAAATTATCCGAGCTGGCTGTCCAATGTTGTCATGGTGAAGAAGTCGAACGACAAATGGTGAATCTGCATCGACTTCACCGATCTTAATAAAGCATGCATGAAGGACAGCTTCCCTCTCCCCCAGATCGACCAGCTCGTGGATGCCACTTCCGGCCATCAGATGCTGACTTTCATGGATGCATATTCAGGCTATAACTAAATTCGGATGGCACCTGAGGATGAAGAAAAGATCGCCTTCATAACTGACCGAGGTACCTATTGTTACCGAGTCATGCCTTTCGGTCCGAAGAATGCAGGCGCCACCTACCAAAGGCTGGTGAACAAGGTCTTCAAGGAGCAAATCGATCGGAACATGGAGGTATACGTTGACGATATGCTGGTCAAGAGCAAGGAAGCTTCCCAGCATATCGAAGACCTCCCGAAGAGCTTCACGACACTCCGAAAGTATCGGATGAAGCTCAATCTGACAAAGTGTGCTTTCTGTGTCACCTCGGAAAGGTTTCTGGGCTTTATGGTTCTCAACGAGGCATTGAAGCCAACCCACAGAAGATTTAAGCCCTTCGGCAAATGGCGCCCTGTTGGCCCAGATGGCAACCCAAGAGGGGGGGGGTGAATTGGATTCTTAAAAATTTAAGACTTTTTAACTTTAATTGATTAGTTAGCAAGATGTGCAAGTGAGAGGCTAACTAAAATCAATACACAAGCAAATAAAGAGAGATAGAGAAGAGAAAATATAGGCACGGCAAACACAAGATAATTTTATAGTGGTTCGGTGCAACCAACACCTACGTCCACTCCCAAGATTCACTTGGGTCCACACTATAATCTCTCTAGATTACAGCCGAGTTGTTTTCCAAGCTCACAACTCAAACTTGTTGTTTTCCGGGTGCACAACGAACCCAGCTGGTTTTAACTCGGGCTTACCAGCACAAAACCCTACACGTTGTTTTTCACGGGCTCACAACTAACCCAACACAAGCACTCCGGCTTGTAACGAGGTATACCAACCTCCACTGATTCAATCCACTGATTGAATCAGCAAACAAAAAAAAAGTGTTTGAACAATGAAGTGCTCCCCTTGAGCAAATATACAAATGAAGTACAAAAATAAAGGGTTAGAAAAGCCTGATTGTATTGCAGATGGTAGTGGCTTGGCTTTCTTCCTTCTTCTCTTTAACTCCTCTTGAAGTGTTGAATCACGCCTCAGCAGATTCTTGACCGTTGAAGTCTTTGGAGTTGAGATGAAGCTTTTTCCTCTTTTGAAAATCCTCCGATTTGACCTTTGAAATGCTTTGGATTTTCTTTTGACTCTTGTGGATTGATGAGAAGGAGCAGACGAAACTTCCTCTTGGATTTCACTCCTTTTGAATCACTCTTTTTGAGCTAAATGATTTTTCCAATATGCTCTGTTTTTCCCTCTTTTCAAAGATATTCTTTTCTCTCTTTTTGATTTTCTCTGGTTGTTTTGATTTGAAAAGAGCTCCTCTATTTATAGAATCTGCAAAATATATCCGTTAGAGACAAGGAAAAATAGCCGTTATTCAAAAATCTTACCGTTGGGGCTGATGTGTCATCGTTAAAAATCGCGCCCAGATTTCGCGGAGTCGACTCGAGCTTTGTGGGAGTCGGCTCGAGTCGATTACCAAAAATAGAAACATTTTAAGCATTGAGGGTCGACTCGCGAAAACAAAGTGTCGGCTCCGAAAGTCGGGAGTCGACTCGAGGAAAATGGGGAGTCGACTCGAGAAGTGCTCAAAAAACATGGTTTCTGTTGTTTGAGCGGAGTCGGCTCGCACAGACAGGAGTCGGCTCGCAAGAGTTCAGGGGTCGACTCTTGAAAACCAAGGGTCGACTCGAGAAAATCAGAAAAGGGGAGTCGACTCGGAAACCCTTGAGTCGGCTCGGGAGCGATACAAAAATCAGAAAAATGTTCTGATTGACTTTAAAACTTGTCCCAATAAATTTAAATATAAATTTGACTTGAATACATTAAATATGACATTAAGCATGGATTCAAGACATGTTTCAAGAATTCATCGATTGAATTATAATGTGTAAAAATTCCTTTTTGAAATCTTTTAAGCATAGAACTTGAAACTCTTTTTCTAATTGATTCAAAACTCATTAAATATAACCATTGATAGTTCATTCCTTTCAATTTGAATAAGCTCAAGGTTTTTGATAAATAAACACATTTTTTCTTTAAGGTACTCATGGCTTTTGGAAATCATCAAAATCAATAAAGTTGGGGCAATATGTTTCAATAATTTCTCAACAATCTCCCCCTTTTTGATGATGACAAAAACATTGAGTATATGCATTATAAAATTGAAAAAATTTGTGATTCCAAAATCAACTTTTGTGTTCATGGAAAGGCTCCCCCTCAATGAGGTAGCTCCCCCTATGAACCTTAATTTATAATCATTCAAAATTTTTCAAAATCAAAACTTAAGCATTTTTTTATGAAATTCAATTTATCTCTTCCCCTTATTCTTCCTCTTTCAAAATTAAAGATGAATTGAAGGCATATACGATTAATCTCTCCCCCTTTTTTGTAATCAACAAAAAGGTTAGGAAGAATATCACATCTTTATCTTTTTCATTTAATTATCAATTGAAATAATCATTCAAAGTATTCAAGAATACTTACAATTGAAATAGACAAAGTAAGCATCAAACTTTCTCATTACTTCAAATGAAATACATGAAAATGTAAACTTGCTCATTGCATTGAAAGTAAATTGATTACATCAAAAAGATTACATGAAAACTTAAAAATTTCTTCTAGTAATTCTATTCAAGTGATCAACAATCTGCTTCATCCCTTCACATTGAAGTCTAACATAGTCTTTGAGTTATTATCAACAAAAGTACAAGCAGATGAAATTTTATCTTGAAGCTCGGCGTTGCATTGGGAGTATGTCTCCGAGTCACCGCAGATATCCTTAAGTTCTCCAAAGATATTCTTTAAGTCTTCACTTAAGGACTGGTAGATGAACTGAGAGTGACTCAATCGAGCAACCCGATCACTGAGTGAATATAAGGCTTCTTTTAAATTCATAAACTTTTCATTAAATTCTTCTTTCAATCTCTTTTCATGCTCACTTATCTCAGATTTGAATAAAGATCGAAGTGATCTAACTGATATCAGAAAACTACCAGATGAACTGAGCAGGAGCAACAGCAGGAGCAGGGGTAGAATCAGAAGCAGGAGCTGGAACAGACTCTGGAATAGATGAGCACTGAGGAGGCTCAGGAGATGAATGTCTCAAGAAGGTCTGGGGCCTCAGCATCTATATCTCTGTCCTCAGTAACATTCTTTCTCTCCCAATTCCATTTTTCTTAACAAACCCCATGCGATGAATAGTGGCCAAAGATAAAATCAGTATGTCTTAATTCCTTTTTGGGCTCACTATCACTAAACAATCCCTTGGCTTTGAAATAACTTAGTCAAAACCATGCCATAGGGAAGACTGATTTCTTTTTCCCCCACAATCTGCAATATACCATAAATCATCCTAGGTAGATTGATGGGCTTCCCAGAAACAACAGCATCCATAACAAAATATCCCTCTCAGAACATAGTCAAACGGCCTGTCTTGGGAAAAAAATCCTGCTGCAGATATTGTGAGAATCTTAATTCCAATGGCAGTTGACTAGCAAAACTTCTTCAAATCCTTCAAAATTTCTGTTCAATAGTCTAGTGAGGGCTGGAGACTATCTTCTGGGGCAAAGGTGGAAGGTCCAGACAAGGGTAATTCAATAATCTAGATAGAATGAGTGAATGTTCAACCAATGCCTCTAACCTTGCTCACTAAGCCATCATCTCCTCTAGTCAAATTCTTGTAAAACTCTTTAACTAAGCAGGGTAGGTGGGACAGTCCAATGAACATATATCTCAAATCCCATCTCAATTAGTTGTCTACCTATATGAATCCTTCATTCTCAAACAATTCAAAATCAACCTTTCCTTCCTGTGTACAACTCTACTGGCAAGATGATCTACCTGAGGAGTAGGAGCTGGAGCAGGAGAATCACTCCGAAGGGTAGAGGAAGAATCCGGAGACGGCTCGCGGACGGGTCGTCGCACGGTCCTCTTCCTCTTCATCCGGCGCCACTAGAGCTAGCTCCACGGGTTTTGGGTGCCATTGATCTTGAAGGATGTTAATCAGGGTTATTTGAAGGTTTGGAGGGTTTTGGGAAAGTTTTGGAGAGGATTTGGAAAGATTTGGAAGATGAAATGTCCGTGGGGTCGACTCGTGCCCTAAATAATGACTGGGACCACGTCGAGTCGACTCGCGCAAAGTGTGGAGTCGGCTCGCGACTAGTCACAGAGCACGGACACGATCTCGAGTCGACTCGCTCAGAGGAGGGGTCGACTCCTGAGTTTCAGCAGAAACTCGAGTCGACTCCGATACTCTCGAGTCGGCTCCGGACAAATTTCAGAGAAAAAAGATTAAGATTCAGAGAATCCGAAATGAGTCCGGATTTGATCTTTGAGTATGATTAAAAATCATGGATTTTGAGAGATCAAATTGATATGAGTTCTAGATAAAATTTCCTTAAGATTTTGAGAATTTGAAAGAACTCTAGATATATTTCCTTAGAGGTTTCAAAATTTATTCAAAAGGATTACAAATTCCTAACTCTCCTCTAAGATAACAAAATCTTTCTTCGCTTAAAGGTTTTGTAAAGATGTCAGCTAATTGTTCTTCAGTGTTTACATAATCTAAACAAATTTCATCATTAGCTACATGTTCCCTTATAAAATGATATCTAATTTCTATGTGTTTTGTCCTTGAGTGTTGAATTGGATTTTTAGTTAAATTGATTGCGCTAGTGTTATCACATCTTATGGGTGTTTTATCAAGTGTGATACCATAGTCTTCAAGTTGTCGCTTAATCCATAGGATTTGCGCACAGCAACTTCCAGCTGCTACATATTCAGCTTCAGTAGTTGATAATGCAACTGAATTTTGCTTTTTGCTAAACCATGTGATTAAGTTACTTCCTAAGAAATGGCATGCACCACTTGTGCTTTTTCTATCTAATTTACATCCAGCATAATCAGAATCTGAATATGCAATTAGGTTTAATGTGGAGTCTCTAGAATACCATAAACCTACATTTTTAGTTCCATTTAGATATCTTAAAATTCTTTTAACAGCTATTAAATGTGATTCTTTAGGTTCAGATTGAAATCTAGCACATAAACATACTGAAAACATAATATCTGGTCTACTTGCTGTTAAATAAAGAAGGGATCCGATATACCTCGATAATACTTTTGATCAACCTTTTTACCTTCTTCATCTTTGTCCAGCTTGCATGAAGGACTCATTGGAGTTCCGAGGGGTTTCATTGTTTCCATACCAAACTTTTTGAGTAGTTCTCTTGTGTATTTGGTTTGGTTGATAAAGATTCCCTCCTTGCATTGTTTGATCTGGAGTCCAAGGAAGAAGTTGAGTTCTCCCATCATGCTCATCTCGAATTCTCCCTGCATCAACTTTGCAAATTCTTGACAAAGAGAATCGTTAGTAGCACCAAAAATAATGTCATCTACGTATATTTGTACTACAAGTAAATCTTTACTTTTTCTTTTCAAAAACAAAGTTTTATCAACATTTCCTCTTGTAAAATCATTTTCTATTAAGAATTTACTTAACCTATCATACCAAGCTCTAGGTGCTTGTTTCAAACCATATAAAGCTTTGTGCAATTTAAAAACGTGATTTGAAAATCGTGATCTTCAAAACCTGGTGGTTGTTCTACATAAACTTCTTCATTTATAAATCCATTTAAAAATGCGCTTTTTACATCCATTTGAAATAAGTTAAAATTCATATGACATGCAAATGCAAGTAATAGCCTAATGGCTTCTAATCTAGCTACAGGTGCAAAGGTTTCATCAAAATCAATACCTTCTCTTGATTATATCCTTTAGCAACCAATCTAGCTTTGTTTCTAATTACTATGCCATTTTCATCTAATTTATTTCTAAAAACCCATTTTGATCCTATTACTGAATGATTTTTAGGTCTTTCAACTAAAGTCCAAACATTATTTCTAGTAAATTGATTTAGTTCTTCTTGCATTGCTAACATCCAATTATTATCTTTTTCAGCTTCTTCTATAGTTTTAGGTTCAATTTGTGATACAAATGCAAGATGATTACTAATATTTCTCATGTATGATCTAGTTCTTATTCCTTGAGATGGATCGCCTATAATCAATTCCTTAGGATGACTATGAGCATATCTCCAGTCTCTTGGAAGATCTACATCATTATGATCAATATTGACATCATCGTCCTTATGTGAATCATCATCTTTAGCCTCTTGTT
>UESW01001432.1:0-39043 GCA_900491605.1 Calamus simplicifolius | reverse complement strand
CCCTCCTCGCGCCGAGCCAACTTGGCGACCTGTTGACGAAGGGACGCTATTTCCCCTTCCTGCTGGCTGATAACACAGCGAAGGAGCTCGACCTCCCTCGTCGAAATGGCCAAATATCACTTAGCCATTCTTTGAAGCTGCTCATGGCTCACGAACGCCGACGCCAGAACCATCCCATCAATAGTCACTACAATGCGCTCCCCCGGGAGTCCCTGCGGCCGTTAGCGCCGCCATTCGGCCCTTGAGTCGATCGCCTTTCACCGCCAGAGGCCATATCCACACTCAAGAATCGTTGGGAGACTAGCTGAAAGGATGATCGGCACAGGCATCCCTCTGGTCCATATTTAAACCACTCCTGGCGAGTATCTCGATCACTCGAGTCATTAATCTCAGCCCGTGGAAACTCACCACGCGTCATCGCCTCAATAGGCGCTTGCGGGAGACAAGGGGTCGCGCCCCCTCATCGAGGAAGATCGGGAAGCATCGACGAGGTGCGGGGAACTCCCCCTTTTTCTAGGGACCAGTCTCCCTCCGGTTTGCCAAACCCTTCTGAAATGAATGTCCTCGAGAACCTACCAGACTCCTTCGAATTGGGCATCCTGGAAAAGACGCGTCAGCAATCAGCGCTAGCTGCCTCCCTTGAGGATAACCAAGTCATAAACTTCGGATGCCCCCATGCGTCGCTCGGATAATCCTCATCCTCTTTGGCAGCCTGCACCAGAATCTACATTTGCTGCTAGAGACATAAAATATTATACCTCGGCAACAACCGAGTGATATCCTTCGTACTCGGCAACAACCGAGTGATATCCTGAAGCTTCGGCTTAGTCAAATAATCTCTCCATCACTTGACGCAACTAAGGCATCCTATTATACTTCAACGGAGGCAAACGACCTCCCATTACTTAACAGCAAAGGCATGTCACGAACTGTCTTTCCCTGCCAAAATACCTACCTCAATAAACGAGATCATGCTACCTCATGAGTCCACAGGATTGCCTAGGTCCCTCTTTGACTCAATCATAGATATATGCTATCTTTGCTGAGGACCAGACACTGGCCTTAGCAAGAATTAAGCCGCGATAGCACTGCCGAAACATGCTACAACATAAAAAGCGTAATATGGGAGTAACAACTCTCAGCACAGAGAGGTAGAGACTAAAGAAAGGAAGAATGAAAACTTTCTTTATTTTCTTATCAAAAGAAAAGTTACAATCTCCTATGAGGAGTTACAAGTGCATCAAAGCACAGGAAATAAAAATGAGTACATAGCTCGGCCGAATTGCTTCAGTCAGCTTTAGTTAACAATGATGCTTCGGCATCCGACCGAAAAGATCAGGTGACCAGCTAGCTCGTCCTGATAGATAGCAAGGCCGGCTTCCCATGAGTCCTCTGGATGAACTAAGGGATCCAAAAAGAAGCACAGACCCATGGATGCAGATGCTGAGGAAGCTTCCCCCTGGGTGGGATGCTGGGCTGCAGGCCGCTGCCCGATTGAGAGAGCTAGGGGACCATCAGCCCCATGCTGCTTTCAACTCCCTCTCCACGCGGCAAAGGATTCCCCTCAGAGAAGAGCTGAGAATCCAGCCCGAGGGAGAAGGAAGTCCGTGCGTGCTACGGGGGTGCCTGTGCACTTCCTACCCTGCGACCCCCGCAGCCAAGCCACAAAGGACACATAGGAAGCGCATATGTGCGCTCTCCATGTGATCTCTGCGGATTTCTGTGCGCTCTCCATGTGATCTCCGAAGCTCCTCCCTTGAGGACGAGCCGCTCTTCAGCGACTCCTTCATCACCCCAGCTATCCGGGAAGACGACTTGCAAAAGGAAAACTCAATCCCTCCGCTCTAAGCCTCAGGGATACAGGCATCATGAAAACTTTCATAGCTTGCAGAGAAGAAAACTTTGGGGATGGCCTAACACGGCCCCTTCCTCCCCTTCTTATAGGCGAAATGAACCAGGAGCAGACATTAAAGCGGAAAGCCCCGAGATTCAAAATGCCCAATCCACATTGCCACGTGGCCTCCTAGGATGAAAAGAGCGCCCTTCTATGCGCGCCAAAGGCATCTCTCAGTCCATGACGTACGCCGAAGGATCTCCTCTGATCCCGGATCATGGTCATAATTGCAGAAAATCGTCCGCTGATCTTAAAGATACGGGTGGACCTGGGAAATCGCTCGGTGAAAACGACCCTCCAATGGCAAATAAGCGCCTACGTCGTACGTTGAAACGACCCGCGTTGGGAAGGATCGAGATAAATGCCCCTGGAAACTACTGAGGCAACTTTTTGCTGGCTGCAAAGCCGTATTATCTACTTCGGCAAAACGAAGGCCGACTTGCCTTGAAAAGACAAGGCACTTACAGAGTAATAAAGAGGCGTGGAGGTCAAGTACTCCTCGATAAAGGTGTTTCAAATATTCCTCGCTCCGACCTAACTGCCTGTTGTATCCAGGTATGAACCCATACATCGCCTGGTGCTTCCATCGAAGGCCAAGCCACTTTCATACTTCGGAACAAACCGAGGTATCCCTTTCCGGTCCGGCATGACTGAGTGTTATCCTACACTCCTATCCGGACTCAGATGATGAAACACTCTTCATACATGACTGAGATAAATGCCTCGAACCTTACCGAGGTGGCCGAAAATCCCCCAAGAGAGTGGCTCACTTATAAGACTTGCACGGTGAAAGCTAGCGTTTCAAAAACAACAGCAAATATAAAAGCTGCAAAATTTTTCTCTTCATTTATTATAGAAAAGGCGACAGGAAAGAAAAATACATCGGCCCTCACAGGGGCTTGTTATTTTCTCCAGAGGCCACTGAGCCCTCCCCTCGCTGCAAAGCCGGCTCGCCCACCAGTTGCTTGAGGGACGCCACATGCTTCTCCAATCGGCTATTAGCCTTGCGGAGGAGCATAATCTCCCTGGTAGAGACCGCCACGTATTGCTCGACCGCCTTCTGGAGTTGCTCGTGATTTGCAAACGACGATGCCAAGACTTCCCCGTCAATGGTTATTCTAGTACGGCCCCTGCGGGGCCCCCAACGAGCATTGACACTGTTAACTGGTGCTCCGGCTGATCTCCCTTCATCCTCGGAAGCCATCTTGCTATCACAGGTTTGGACAAACCAATGAAAGATCGGCAGAGGGAAGGGTTAGCGATAGCCTACCACCCACTAGTATTTAAACTACTCCGGGCGAGTACCCTAATCGTCCGAGCCATCGGCTCTAATGCCGCTGCCATAAAGCCTCGCCACGCATCGTCATTTTGGTGGCCGCTCGGGAAACGAAGAATCGCTCCCTCTTTACTGAGAAAGATGAGTAAATGACGGCGGGGAATTCAATTAACCCCCCTTTTTGGGATCGACTCCCTCCGAAGGCGCGTCCACCTTCTCACCTTGATTAGACCGAACTAGCTAACTTCGGCTCCAACGAGCTATTCTCATATCTCGGTCCTGCTCGATCTACCCTTATACCTCGGCCTCGACCGGGACGTTTATTCAGGTCCGAGCTAAGTCAACCAAGCAACGCGGATAGACCATGAGCTGCCCGCGGTCGAAAGAAAACATAAGACAAAAAACCATTCAAGAAGGACAATCACGCAGAAGAAAAAAGGTCCATTTCTTGAAAACATCAACCGGGTTACAAGTTTGAAAGATAAAAACACACAGATAACCCTTAAGAATCAGGGTTGGGAACGGCCCCAGCGGCCTCAGCAGCTTCCTTGGTGACGTTCGGGGGAGCTTGACTCGTCTCACCCTTTTCAAACACCGTTGTTCCTCCGGTGGTATGAAGAGTATACCCTTCGGGAGCCGTGGCCACAGTAATATCCAGAACAACGTCGAGATCGGTGTCCGAAACATCATATATTCATCCTCTTCATCCCTTGGGGAACAGGCCTCGAAGGTTTCAACATCCAAGAAGGAGAGGTCCCATTCTGGATGCTCCTTGGATATCTTACTTCGAGTCTCCTCTACACCAAGCTGGTAGGCGTCGGCACAGGTTGCATCTTGTTCGCCTTTGAGTAGAGCGAGCCGCATTTCAGTTTCAGCAACTTGACCCCACAGTAAGGCAATCTGCTCCTCGGTCTCACTGACTCGCCTCTCGAGCTCTGAGTTCCTCCCTCGGCTAGATGCCAGTTCCCCTTGCAGGATTGCATCTGACTTCGATTCTCCAGCTCCGCCTTCTTCATCTGCAAAAACAAAATTAGCCGATGCCACGATAAGCCAGTAAAGGAAGCTAAAAAAAGGGGTAGTACCATACCTCCTCCTCCTGCCGAGCTAACCTCTTGGTCAGCTCCTTGGCCTCACCAATAGCCCTCTGTTTATCGGCCCTGATTTGCTCGATCCTGCTCTTAAGGTCATTGATCTTCGACTGCCTACCATCGGCTTCCCCCCAGGCTTGGGAGAGCTCTCTATCTAATTGGATTTGCTTTTCCTGGTGCCACTTGATCTGGTCATCCCTGTCAGCGACACCATGGTTAAGTTGCCGCACCTTCTCCTCCAACTCGCCAAGCATTCTCTTCAAGCGGTTTTCTCCTCGGCGGCCTCTCTCCTCTACCTGCCCAAGCTTTCGCTAAACTATTTCTTCACAGTTTCCATTTCTCCGAATGCATGGATTTGATCTGCGACAACTCCAAGCATGTGTCATCGAACTTCGCCAGGAGCCCGCGTAGCTCTTTCACTTCAAGCCTTAGCTTGGACGCGTCATCTAGGGCAGCCTGATGCAGCACCCTCATCTTCTTTAAATTCTCGTGGGCGGTACCCAGAGCTTGCTCAAAGGTGTCAGATGCCTCCGCTTGCGATCGAAGCTCGGTGCCGATTCTCTTGGCCTGAGCGACGGCTCCTGTTGCCATACTTAAGCGCCAGCACAGTTCCCTAGTAACCAAAGCACTCTGCAAACGAAACACAAGTGAAAAAGCACGACTGAGCTAGTCAAAAAGCATTCGCTACTCGGAGTAGTAACTCACTCGGAGATGTAGGACCTGGCTAACCCCATGAGGGTGGAATTATCGATCTCGGGGAGGAGGTGTACATCCTTCACCATATTCGCTGGCCAAATGCGGCGTCAACAAGATCTAGGTCTGCGAACTTATTTCGAGGGATCGGCACCGGGTATAATACTAACCTCATTATAGCAGCGAACGCCGCCTCGATGGCCGAATCCGAGCTACTGGGCTGACTATCCTCGCCCGAAGGATCGATCCAGCAACCTCTGACTGAGAAGCCTTTGACCTTTTGGCCTCCTCTAGCAGAATCCTAGCTTGGCCTTCCTCAGATTACTCGGCCAGCCCAAGCGCCAGTTTTCCTGAAGCTTTGGCGGAGAAAGCTTCGCCCGCAAGATTCTTACCTTGCCCTATCCCCTCATCCGAGTTCCTTCCCTTGATCGCAAGCACCTGTTCCTCCCCTGCAGGCTCCACCAAGGCCTCAGTTTGTTCGTTAGTTGCCCCAACCTCTCCAGGAAGAGGTTCTCCAGCCATAGGCTCTTCGCGAGCCTCCGCCACAATCGACCCGACGTCGCCGCCACTGAATCCCTCTGGGGGGAGCCCTCCAATGGAAAGCTCATCTTGAGCCTCAACGTTTGCGGTTGCTCCCTCCTATTCTCCTTCCATGGCTAGAGACATCTCCTCGCCCAGAGGCGAGCCCTCAGGGGCACCGAACTCCGCTGCGCCAGCCATTGGCTCATCTTCCAAAGGAGGGGCTTCCGGACAAGCCAACGGAGTCTCGTCCGGGCTATCTACTATTTTCACCACTGAAGGACAAGGGATCTCAGCACCCTCTTTGAGTCCTCCTCTGTTTTCAGCGCCCCCGCTGCGGTTACCCCAACCTCCGGCGAGCGCTCTTCGGAGAAGCGAGCTTTCTTTTCAGGCTTGCATTTCTCTCCACCACTGCTCTCACTCGGCGTTTGCTCATTCTTTTCTTAATGCGGCCTGATAGTTCAGACCTCTTGGCTGTGGTGATAGATAACAATCGGTCAGACCGAGATATCTTTGCTCAAGTAAAAATCAATGGAAAAGCAAAAGGACTCACCATGCGGGTTGAGGGGGCTAAGCCCAGCGGCAAAGAGAGCCTCCTCCGACAATAAATCATTAGCCAAAAACGTCCTGCCATCACGAAGGACCTCCAAATCCTTCTCCTCCTATTCAGACAATGTCGGATGTGCTTCCACATCCCGAACAAAGTTTTCCATCCTCGAAAAAATCGGAGCCGATGTTCCCTTGGGAATGAAGAATCTGACCTTCCACTCCTTTATGGACGATGGTTTGTCTGTTGTCGTCTTGAATGACCTCCGAGGTCAATATAAGGCCACTCTTATTTCCTCCCAGATATCAAGTGAAAATAGGCACGAAGAGAGGAAGAGACACCATTACCTAAATCCGGCTACACATTGAGATAAACCCGATGACGCCTACGCCAACTGTTGGGAGCTACCATCGTCGGGCAAACGTTGTAAAATCTCATGATCTCCTTCACCAAGGGATGCAGGAAAATTGGAGGCCCGCCTTCAGGCTGTCTTCATAAAGAAAGACCCCGTTTAGATCCTGCAAACCCTATGCTTGGGCTCTGGCAATCTTAGGAGAACGTTCGAGGGAATGCTGTACTGTTGACGTATTCTTCCAAATCTCGGCGGCAATCTCCGAAGCCATGTTGTCGGGGCTCATCATTTGCTAGTCAAGAGAAACACCAAGCAAAATTACAGAGGAACGAAAGGGCACTGTGGATGGGAGCGGCGCTGTTTCAACTTTGCTTCCTCCTAAGAAAACCTCCTTAAAAAAGAAGATAAGGCATCTCGATCGAGACGCTCGGAACCGCCATTACGAACGCCGTGAAAACCGGGATTTGCTGCGTAGCAATCCCCAACTGTTGCCCCAAAGGAGCCTTACCCACGAAGGCACAGCGGTCGCGCGGCATTGCATAGGGCATCATTGCGCAGGCTGTCAACTCCGGATCCCTCCGTTCAAGTCATGCCACCTATAATTATACTCCCTATGCCTGAACCTGCTTCAAACTAGGGATTGGGGGGCATGTGTTGAGGGTAAAATCGCTACGCATCAATAACCATGTTCATGGCTAAGGCTAGCCTTGATTCCTATCCGCTGTGCAACACCCGCCAGAGATAAATCAACCTCGGTAGGTCGGAGCGTCCTAGCCCCCACCGAGCCAAGGGTTCCCCAAGACGTGAGCTATCATCTCTCGGCCCCCTCTATCGTCTCTCGGCCCCTCGAGCCGAGCTATCGTCTATCGTCTCTCGGCTCCCTCGAGCCGAGCTATCGTCTCTTGGCCCCTCGAGCCGAGCTATCGTCTCTCGGCCCCTTGGCGAGCTATCATCTATCGTCTCTCGGTCCCTCGAGCCAGCTATTGTCTCGGTCCCTCGATCCGAGCTATCGCCTATCGTCTCTCGGCCCCCTCGAGCCGAGCTATCGTCTCTCGGCCCCTCGAGCCGAGCTATCGTCCATCATCTCCTGGCCCTAACTAAGCCATTCCATCACCCGACCCTTCTAGCCGATCTCTTCCATCACTCGGCCTAGCCCGAGCGATACCTACACCTTTGCGAAACTCGGCACGAGAAAGCTTAAAATAGTAAGATTCCAAACAGGAATCATATCTGAAAGTGGCCTAGAGCCCTGGAGTCTATGCCCCCCGAATCTTGAGATGTCAACAAGCTCTCCCAGTCATCGATCTTCTAACTAACCAGATACAAATTCTACCGATCTCATAACAAACTGGATTCAGATCTCAACGGCCTTCGGACCCATGACGCTCCCAAACAACCAGGTGATCCTTATAAATTCCACCGCCTCAGATCCCCTCAGGTACACCATCTCTGGCGCGCACACTCGCTCACTGCCTTTGTTTTTCGCCATTATCGCTCTGCTCAGAGCCTGGGAGAGACTCTTCAGCGAGAGCCTTCTCCTCATTTTTTGTTGACTGTCGATCTCACTGACTTGAGCATTGGAGGGTCTTCCGCAGAGGGCCACCCCAATGCCTCTCGCATGAGGACTGTTTTGCAGGTCCGCCAGGAGGAAGCCCATCTCGAAGCCCGAACGCGCCCGAGTCGGAGGACAAGATTTTAGCAGCAACAAGACGTTTGATGTAATGCGGATATCATACGATGCATCATCTAGGTTTGCTTGTCCTGACCGTACGAAAACATCGGAAGAAGAGCCTTTCTGCCGAACGGTCGATTCCGTCTAGGAAACGAGATTCGCAAAGTACACATCGACTAGGTCCGAGTTCGACTTTAGTCGTCCAAAAAAAAAAAAAAACCAAAAGTTCCACAATAAATTTGTACATTCAAATTGTATAATAATTAATACCGGGCAAAAATCATCACCATATCATATAGGTAGATATGAAAGTCGACTCTGACCTGCTAGCTATCATAATCAGATAAGGTTCCTTCTTCAAGATAAGTAGCGCTATCGCAATATCCAAACTATGATAGGTTCAAGGTACACAATTATAGAGCTAAGCTATTTCCATATTTCAACAGAGTCAAGCTATCTCCAAACCTCGGTAGGATCGAACTATCTTCAAACCTCGACAGGGTCGAGCTATCTTCAAACCTTAGCAAGGTCAAGCTATTTTCGAACATCGATAGGGCTGAACTATCTCCATACCTCGGCAGGATCGATCCTCATCCCTTTAACATAAGCACCATTACTGCTTGAAATTGCGCCGGATATCTCAAGGATGAACCATCCCGATCGCAAAGATTTGGTGTAGGCCTTCCAAAATAGAAACGGAAGCCAAATACAGTACACCCTTCACGATCAACAGGATTTCAAATTTCCGATAAGGCGTTCATCAACTTCCTCAACCGTCAATCTTCATAATCGATGGAAATTTCAATCATATCGGCTTCCAACTCCCTAAAACACGCCTAAAAATCAAATAATTGCTTACCTTCTTGGTAGCGCATAAATACCAAGTCCCAAGACCTCTCAGGTACGCTCTCGACTCGAAGGAAATTCTAAGCCCCCAAAAACGAAGCTAAAGCCATTGCTCTTCAGAAACCCCCTTTGAGCATCCTTCTAAAACAACCTTTTCCCACTTATTTGTTTGTTGAGAGTATCCACTGACTTGAGCATTGAAGGGTCTTTTGCAAGGACCACCCACCCCCTATTATTCCTGCGTGAGGACTATCGTGCAGGTCCATCCGGACGGGAGAGCACTATCCGGATCTTGATGTGCACCTTCCCCGAGTCAGATAACGGAATTCAACAGCAATATATTGGTGCTAAAGGAAGGGCTCCCAGTCCCTATGAAAACTTGAAACCAAGGAGAAAACGTTCAAGCAAGTAGGACGAATGCTCAATGGCCAATCGAAAGAGAGCAGCCGTTGATGCTCCAGATTGGGCCGCTTCCCAGAGGCCTAACCCTACAAGAAATATGACACCCTCACATCTGCCACAATCTGATGCTTTGCGACCACCCGTGGCCCTGGTCACCCAAGACCAGTATGGTATGCTGGTCCAGCAAGTTCAAGCCTTGGCACAACTGGTGCAAGGGCTTTACGGAGTTCCTTTTCCTGCTGCACCCACTAAGCAGCTTTCTAGCGGAACAGCCTCCCCGATCCCATAAGCGGCTCCTCGCCCAATCCACCCAAACCTCGGTAAGGCCGACCGAAGCTCTCCGAACCTCGGCACGCCCAAGTTTTCTCCGTACCTTGGTTGGGCCAAGTAAAAAATCCTTTGGGCTTCGGTAAGGCCGATCAAAGTCCTTCGAAACTTGGCACAACCGAGTATTCTCCGTACCTTGACAAGGCTAAGTAAAAGATCCTTCGGGCCTTGGCAAGGCCGATTGGAGCTCTCCGAACTTTGGCACAGCCGAGCCTTCCCGTACCTTGGCAGATAGGGCTAAGAAAAAAATCCATCGAGCCTTGGCAAGGTCAATCAGAGTTCTCTGAACCTTGGCACGACTGAGTAATCTCTATATCATTGTAAATTGATACGCTGGACCAGCTTCCGTTGAAGATTGTAAGTCGATGGTGCCAAAGCCTCGAGGTCGCCGGAGAGCTGCTTCATGCTCAACTCCTTGCCAGAGCTCTTGCACAAGAACGTGAACACCCCCATTCGATCTGAGATGATGGAAACCCTCGCCCGAACCGTATTCCCCTCACCACCTAGCAATGAAGACCTTCAAGGAATACAGTACCCCTAGGAAATGAAACATGGATAACCCCTGAGCGTATTACCGGTAAAGTATGCATAAACCGAGCAATTTTGCTTGTTGTAACAGAAAATTTTGCTCAAATTTGGATATTTATTTTTTGAATAATCATATTTTTTTAGATGGTGATGAAAGGCAGGACTTACCTGGACACTGACCCCATGAGCCGAGTAACCTTCTCCATACCTTGGTAGGGCCAAGTAAAAAATCCTCCAAACCTTGGTAAGAACGACCGTAGCTCTCCGAACCTCAGCACGCCCAAGTTTTCTTTGTAACTTGGTTGGGCCAAGTAAAAAATCCTCTGGGCTTTGGCAAGGCCGATCAAAGTCCTTCAAAACTTGGCACAATCGAGTATTCTCCGTACCTTGGCAAGGCTAAGTAAAAGATCCTTCGGGCCTTGGTAAGGCCGAACAGAGCTCTCCGAACTTTGGCACGGCCGAGCCTTCCGTACCTTGGCAGCTAAGGCCAAGTAAAAAATCCTTCGAGCCTTGGCAAGGTCGATCGGAGTTCTCTGAACCTCGGCATGACTGAGTAATCTCCGTATCGTGGTAAGGCCAAGTAAAAGATCCTTCGGGCCTCGGCAAAGCCGACCAGAGCTCTTCAAACCTCGGCACAACTGAGCCTTCCCATACCTTGGCAGAGCCAAGTAAAAAATCCTCCAGGCCTCAGCAAGGTCTATCAGAGCTCTTCGAACCTCGGCACGGCCAAGCTTTCTCCATACCTCGGTACGACGAGTATTCTTTCGAACCTCAGCAAGGCCGTCAGAATACCTTGGCAGTGCCAAGTACAAAATATTTCTCCATACCTGGGCAAGGTTAAGTAAAAATCATTCGGGCCTCAGCAAGGTCGACTGGAGTTCTCTGAACCTCGGCGCAGTCGAGCTTTCTGCATACCTTGGCAGGGCCAAGTAGAAAATATTCCGAGCCTCGGCATGGCTGATCGGAGCTCCCTATACCTCGACGAAACCGAGGAGAGAATTCCTCCATACCTTGACATGACCGAGAAGGCTATGGTTTTTTCCTATAAAGCCTAACCAACTAAAGCAATAGATATTTGTCTCAAGACACATGTAGTTGAGAAAAGGAATATATTATTAAAGTCCTTGTTACAAAAGATTACAAGTGCACTATGGCACATGAAGTATAAGGAAAATTTTCTATGTGCGAAAGATTGCTCGTAGCTACTGCAACATTTTCTTCCTCTGGAGAGGATGGTCTCATTCCGAATTCGAAAAATCACCCTCGAACTCCATTGGATGGCAAGCCCTCTAGGCTTGAGGTGACATCATGCCTACTCTAATGTTCCCATCCTTAACAAAAGGAATGCCCAGAACTCATACAAGGATCTCCTCTGGTGGAAGAGTATGGCAACCATTTTTATTTATGACCCGGTGCAATCATGCAAAATCACTCTTTAGTATTTCCAGGATGATCTCCTCAACCTCCTTTCTTTCGAATCACTAAGTGCTCGTGTGTTGATGAAGGAACTCGGGGCCGCCTCCAATGCCATCTTATTTATGGCTCGGCAAGGCCCAGTAGAACCGCTCTTCAGCACTTCTTGCATGGTTAGCTCTTCAGCAACTTCCCCATCTGAGCTTCGAGTTTTAATCCGAATGCTGGGGAAGGTTGCGGACCCTTCGGCTCCCAACATCAACATGAGCGAAACCCGATTAAACTTCTTGAAGCTGGTTCCTCCTTCATATAATGGAAATAGCACCCCCAGTAAAAGAAGTGTGACACCTTGAGCCCGCCTCATCAGCAAAGAGTAAAATGAAGACAGAGAAAGCGAGAAGGCTAAGCATTGAAAACTCAGGTGGCCATAGGCGATGCCTGACCTTCCCCTTTTAAAGCCACCAAGTAAAAGGATAGAAGGGCACATATGAAAAAACCTTACAGAATCAAAGTTCATCGGCCCACATGCCTTGATTTTTGATTTGACCACATTTCGCCCAGCCAGATGTCCTTTGTCAAAATTCTAAGGGACACTCCTGGTCCAGCAAGAAGAAACGATGGAATGACGGCTTGGCATTTATGAAGCCATCGTGACACGCCTCTGTGGGTTTAAACTCCACTAATGAAATTGAGCCCTCCTAAACTCTACTCCCTATGCCCGAACCTACGCTTTGGACTAGGGAGTGGGGGACATATGATGCGGGGCAAAATAGTCACCGCAATAGATGGGTGGATGTGGAAGTCGGTAAGGCTCGCTTCTATGCTCTGACCCGCTAATTGCCACAATCAGGGAAGGCTCCTTCTTCATTACAAAAAAAGATAAGTAGCACCATCCGTAATCTCTGAACCCCGATAGAGCCGAGCTATCTTGCCGAGCTATATCCGTACCTTGGCAAGATCTAGCTATCTCCGAACCTCGACGGGGCCGAGCCATCTTCATATTTCAGCAGGATCGATCCTCATCCCCTTAACATAAGCGTCATTACTGCTTCAAATTACGTCAGATATCTTGGAGGAGGAACCATCCTAATTGCAAGGATTTTGGAGTAGGCCTCCTAAAACAGAAACGTAAGCCAAATATATCACGCCCTCCACGATCAACAAGATCTTAAATTTTTGATGAGGTGTCCATCAGCCTCCTCAACCGTTAATCCTCATAACCGACGGAATTTTAATTGTATCGGCTTTCAACTTCCTAAAACACGCTCGAAAAATAAGATAACTGCTTACCTTTTCGGCAGCGCACAAATACCAAGTTCCAAGATCCCTCAAATATGCTCTCAACTCGAAGGCAATTTTAAGCCCCCAAAAATGAAGCAGAGTTTATTGCTCTTCAGAAACCCTTTCTAGAGCATCCTTCTACAACAACCTTTTCACCCTTATTTATTTGATGAGTATCCACTAATTTGGGTATCAGAGGGTCTTTCGTAGGGACCACCCCTATGATTTCTGCGTAAGGACTATCGTGGAAGTCCACCCAGACAAAAAAGTGCTATTAGATTCTGATGTGCACCTTTTTCGAGTCGAAGAACGAAATTCAATAGCAACAATAATAATTTGAATTTTGTGCATAAATGGATGTGCTGAAGTTAACTTGGTTTATCCAAGTTTGTAAATTTTCGGCAGTGTGTAAATGGATTGGCCACTTTTAATTTAGTTTAGTGCCAATCCAAAATTATTTTGAATATGTGTGAACTGAGATTAGTAGAGTAATGTTAAAGAGTTCAAAATTATAACCCAATTTAGGTGAGAGTCCGTTGAGTGCAAGAATAAGATTGAGACGTGCTAACCATTTATTACTTATAAAATATTTTAAATATAAATTGATATAATTTTATGATTGAACTAATTCAGTTTCAATATAAGTAGCTAAGTTGCATGCTAAGTAACATGTTACTTTTAATTATGATAAATTATTTTCTATCAGTATGGTACTAGTCTAGACTTAATTAGATTAATTTTTGAGTTTGAAGATAGATATAATTGAATTTGGGATATTGTGACCATTGCAAATGTTGTTCATCTCTATGTTTATAATGTTCTGAACATAACCATAAATGGCCATCATCTAAACCCTTCAGCAAATTTTATTCAATTTTAAAAACTATCAAAATTTTCTTTTCAATTTATGATGACTTTTTGCTGGCTTTGCAGTTTCAATAACTGCGTTTTGATTTTCATACATGTTTTATTTTTGGTTAAACATGCTATTGGATTGTAGATTCAATTTCTCCTCTACTCTTTTCGATTCAATTGACTGAAAGTTAGCAATTTTATGTTGTTATGCTGATATGAGAACTTTTGCTTAGAGTAACTTTATTGTTTAATAGTCAGTTTATCCCAATATATTTATCTAAAGATCTAAATATGATAACAATAATAATATAATCATATTCTCTAGCCGATATAATAGATAATTATTATAATTAGATACGACAAGTCATAAATTCTAAGACATGATAAGTTATATAATAAATTATAAATTTGATATTCTTTAATATACTATTTTTTTAAAAATTAAACAAGATGTTAGTGAAGTACTTAATGAATCGAATGCATTAAATGAACTATGGTAGTCTAAAGCCAAGTATGCCAATACCTGCCTTTCGCTGTTCACTTTTGGCTTAGTTTCGTGATTGAGATAGATTTTGTGAAAAAATAAATTTTTTTTGACCTTTAGGTATATATCTGATGCAAGGCCAAAATTATAACATCAATATAATTTGATATAGATCATTAGGTTCCTAATGATAATTTATAAGGTTGATTCTATTTGTATGTAATTATTAATCAAACATATGTATAATATTTGTAATAATGTTTGCATGTTATTGGCTATTATTTATTAACAAGATATTTGTCTTGTTATACTTATTTGTGTATATTAATTATAATTTTTATTCACATTATCTTTATCTGACTTTATTTGAAAAAAAATAATATTTTGTAAAATTGATACATAATCTCCAGTGATTGAACTTGAAGGGTGAATTTTAAGGTAAAAAATTATTCTGGCTATATGTTAAAAGTTATGTCATGCAATTTAGACTAATTTTATAATGCTTTTATTTATTTATAGAGCGGTATTATAAATAATAAGTCTAATGGTACAAAGGTATTGTACAAGAATATAAGGCTATAGATGGTAGGATTGAAGAGATTAATTTAAGCATTATTTTTAAAAATATATATATATAAATATGATAGGATTTTGCACGCGGTATGAGCATTCGGAGTGCTCTTATTTTCACCCTCCATATGCCCATCCCTTCAATCCCCTCCTTCCTTCTATAAAAGGAAAAGGAATGCAATCCTAATCAAAGAACGGAATGAGAAAAAAAATAAAGTGATAATTAAGCAAAGGTTTGCTGCATTGTCTTTACTGAAGCATATTTGTAAAGGCCGAACGCATGAACGGTTTCAATATGGGACTCTAAGATCCATCAGAATTCTAGCTCTAGTTAAAGAGTTCAATATAATCAAGTAAAATTAAATGTTAAATTAATTAAAACATTAGATCTGATATAAAGTGATGTAAATAATAAAAAAATAAAAAATAAAATTTATTTATTTATTTTTAAAATTTAAATTATATATATATATATATATATATATATATATATATATATATATATATATATATATATATATATATATGTTAAATAGGTCTGATTTCATGGCAATCTATCAATTCGGCCACATTCAATTACCTTATCCTTATACTCTCTATTTATTTCCTACAGTCATGTTTTTTATTCAATGCGTGATGTTGGATCGCAGATTCCTAAGAAGAACCATGGCCGGCCCTGTCAATATTCCCTTATTTTAAGTTTGTAATAGTATTTACTCCTAATCTGCAGTCAAAACCAAAACTTGTTTTAAAATTAACTTTTTAAAAAGTTAAATCCTAATCTGCAGTCAAATCGATTTGTTAAACCCATGACCGAACTGGTTATTCAATTTGAATCCAATTTAAAATTAAAATAATTTTTTATCAAAAAAATTATTCTTTATCTTAGTTTAACAAAATAAATAAAATTGAAATAAATTAAATAAAATACATTTAAATCCTTTTTAAAAGAGATGACGTAAACTATAACCAATAAAAATATAATCAATCAACTAAATATGAACCAAAATCCACTCCAAACCTAGATAGCAAATATATATTATTGTGCCCAATTTAGATTAAGTTGGATTAAAAGATAATGGACCTTGTTACATTGGTACAACTATTGTAATTGAAGTGAAGGCCGATGCTGCTATATGTTTGGTTTCACATCTGTCATGCACTAGATAAATTTTAGATTTATGCATAGGATTAATAAGTTTAAAAACTAAATTGACAATCTTCTTTGAAAAGGTTTTAAATTATTATAAATAATAATAAAATGGACTTGATCTATGGCCCATGTAGATTAGAGGGTATTACGAGTGATTACTTTTGGAGTTGAGAATAATTAGTTCTGATTCGATTTAGATTTGTACTCTTGACCATATGACAAATTGACAATAAGGAACCAAAATAATGCATTCATGATTAGCATTTTTAATTAAAATCTTAGATTGTTACAATTAGCTTGTATTTTTGAGGGAGATTTTAGATTATTGCAATTGGGTGTCACTTGTTTAAGTCGGAATGAATTTCCCAAGTGCTCCACAAATCCATTCAGACTTGAAACAGAATTTATCAGGTCAGCCTCCTGAATCGATGGGTCTTTTACCTTCAATCTCTATAGATTGGACATTTTATTCTCTATCGTTGATTTTGCTAGTTATCTTATTTATTTATTTAATTTTTTGATACAGACGAGTAATTACATCACTGTAGGATAGGTCACATCCGATATATCAGAATACAATAACTAAGAAAGGATAATAGGGCAAGGGTCACCCTGCTTCCAGCTCCAAAAACCAGAATGAGAGGCTACCCGGATAGCAATCCAATCAGCAACAGCATTGGCTTCATGGTAGATATGCCGAATTTGGACATTAAGAACTTCCAGAAGAATAGAGCGGATATCGTACATTAAGGTAGTATTTGAAATAGGGGATAAGAGGGGATATCCTCTGGATATCCCCTCTTATTCCCCAAAGCTATAACTATAAGGGATAGCTGGAATAAAGTTAACCAAAGGGATAATCCATGGTTAACCATGAGATATCCCCTTAATTTATTCCCTAAGGTAGTGTTTGATAGAAAAAATATTATCCATGGATAAGTGTACGGGATAGAGTTTGTTCCCTAACTATCCCTAAGGATATCCCTTGGCTATCCATTGATCATAACAAATGCAAAAAGGTAAATCCATAGGATAACTTTTTTTTACTCTTATTTGGAGGGATAACCAGCTATTCCTGCATTTTCTAGGGAATAAATTGTGGGGATATCCCATGGTTAACCATGGTTAACCATCGATTATCCCTTTGGTTAACTTTATTCCCAGCTATCCCTTAGGTAGTGTTTGATAGCCCAAAAGCTATCTCTGGATAAATGTACGGGATAGCATTTATCTAGGGGATAGCTGAGGGAATAAGCATTTTTTTAAAATTACAAGTCTGCCATCAAGGGATAACTTTAGTTGTTCCTGGGTTCCCTGAGGAATAAGTTCAAGGGATAACCATGGTTGACCATGGTTAACCATGGGTTATCCCCTCTGGTTAAATTTTTGTTATCCCTTCTAGCTATAGCATTTAAGAATAAGGAGGGATATTCCTTGGATATCCCTCCTTATCCCCCATATCAAACACTGCCTTATAGTTATAGCTTTTGGGAATAAGAGGGATATCCAGGAGATATCCCCTCTTATCCCCTATTTCAAACACTACCTAAAAAATGCAGGAATAGCTGGTTATCCCTTCAAATAAGAGTAAAAAAAAGTTATCCTATGGATTTACCTTTTTGCATTTGATATGATCAATGGGATAGCCAAGGGATATCCCTATGGATAGCTAGGGGACAAACTCTATTCCGTATACTTATCCATGGATAATATTTTTTCTATCAAACACTACCTAAGGGGATAGAAGGCAAGAGGGTGCTGGACTTCTGTCGGATCCAGCGAATAACAGTAATAGAATCACCTTCTATGATAAGACAGTGGGCGTTCAGGATCCGAACGGCATAGGATATACCTACTCATGCCGCGTACAGCTCAACAAGAGGCATCGAGGAGTCAAGTAAGCCAAACCCTTCCGCTGCTAATATCATACCATCCGCACCACGAATGATAAAAGCCGATCCAGTATATCTATCATAGATACTCTCATCAAAGTTGATTTTGATAAATCCTAAAGGTGAAAGCTCTCAAAAAATAAAAATCGTACGTTGATTTACTATCAAAGTAGTAGGAGAGATTTAGGGACTAAAATTTGCAGCATCAAAAAAACCGCGATGAAAAGTATACTTTTTGTTGGCCAATGTGCGGAGACGAAACCTGACGAGCCGTGAACACAGATCACATTGTATGCGAAGAAATAAAGTCACTTTTAGCATCATTTTCCGAGTCCAACCTTCTACCTACCATATGCATTGACTTCCTAACCACGTTAGCAAGCATTCTATTCAATTCTCAAAACGCACTCATCATTAATGCACTCATTTGGATCCATCTGCACGATATCAAAACTGAAACACCTTGCAATACAATACGGTCCATTCAATCCTACGTCAATAAGAGGATAATTTAGCTTAGGCTAGTTTTTTTTTTTCTTTTATTGTTTTTGGTATAAACGAATGATCATACGACTCTAGTGCAAATCAATCCAGATAGATCAGAATATAGTATTTGATTAAGTACAAAAGAATAAGGATCATTCTATTTCTAAACCCAAAAACTCTCATAATGAGCTACAACTGCCGCTATTTAGTCAGCTGTAGAATTGATTTGACAGTAGATATGATGGATTTGAACGCTATAAATATCTCGTAGACTAGCCAATATATCGAAGAGCAAAAATTGACAGGAGCTTAATAGTAGCTACTTTTGTAAGCTAACGAATAACCTTAAGAGAATCCCTCTCAGGCTGCTTAAAGCTTGAGCCAGTTCTTTGTATGGCCGGAACATAGGCACGATTTTATATTTTTTGAGCCTTCACTTGGCCAGCTGCATTAACAAATCCAGTTTTCTTTAGTCCAAAATCGACCAATCTTTGAATCTTTTCGTTTTATAATATATTTAGATTTAGATGAGTCCTTGATCGGATTCAGTGTTGTTGCTTCGCCGCACCTAATTCCACGAGGTCTAGGATGGAGAAGCCAAGGTTTGCGCGCCAGATGCCATTCTAATGTTGCAGAAGATTTTGTACAGTATGAATCAATCATCGCATATGTTGCCCTCATTCTACACCGTATATGGTGCACAAAGTGTTACAAGTTTGGGTCAGATCCATCCATGATGGGTCAAACCTGACCCGTATGTATCAATTTATTCTGTCTATTTACCCGATGGTTAATAGGATAGTGGATGGTTGTAAAAACGGATATGATTCTCGATTATGAGAACGAGGGATCAACGGTTGTTTTATTTTTTTCAGAATAAATACAACTCTTTTACTTGACAACCGATAATCTTGTGCAAACAGATAAACTTTGAAGATGATCATGGAGGCATTTAATCTGTGAAATCAAAGTGTGGTTCATCTTGTAATCATACTTGGATCAAGCAAGATCATCTAAGAAAAAAGACGAATACGATCCACTTCATCAAACGAGGTTTGAATTTCAAACTACTATTTTAAATTTAACATTGGTATCAGCGCGCGAGACATTCCCAGATGTGGGTGAAAACATTTGTGGATCGTTTATTGCCATTCAAGAAATCTTACAATATAAGAGATCTCACAGTTATCTAGCTTGACTTCTTTGGAAATTCTTGCTTTGGAGAATGAGTGTTAGGCCTTTAGCCACTAGAATACACATACAATAGAAGACTGTCAAAAAAGTTAATCTCTCAACGGTGGAAGTAAAATGGGCCGCTGCACGTTGCACTCACTACGGGCCACGAGTGCCAACTATTAGAGCACTCACTATTATTCCCCTTCTAGCACGAGGGTCCAATGGGCTCAGCCCAATAAAATAATAGAAATAAATACAACCCAGCGAGGTTATGGAAGAAAACAAGAAAGAAATTAAAACAAAATTGGGATGAGAGAAGCACAACATCATTTTTTATTTTTGGCTCGATCGTTGTTGTACCATTTTTTTTTGGAATAGATTAAGCTGGTTACGTACTGGTATGTCAGTTTTGTACTGACCCATATATATATATATATATATATATATATATATATATATATATATATATATATATATATATATATATATATATATATATATATATATATATATATATATGTGTGTGTGTGTGTGTGTGTGTGTTTTTGTTAAACAAGATCTCTATTCCAAATGGCGAAAATGATTACAATGATGACACGCTGTGACGTAAGGCGAAACGAGTTACGGGAGAGGATCCAGGGACTCAGATATCATCCAGGAGATAGCTTACGAGAGCATATCAAAAAGCTTGATTTCCTTATGAAACACTTGAGGAGCAAGCTTTTCCAGTACTGGACAACTATAAGATATGGGCATTGGATCACTCACTCCCATTATATTTTTCCGGAGTCCTGTACAGCATTTGAGATCGCTTTGAAGAGCGTATCTCTTACAGGGATTTGGTTTCTCATTTGCTGAACCATGTTGATATGCTGAGTAGGCGTGACTCTGATGAAGAAGATGACATTGTCGAAAATGAGGATCCATCACCACTTGTCGAGCTTCAAATAGATGATGTTTTAGAGTTGAACAAGAAACCCAAACAAGGATACTTAATATTTGGCCTCTGTGTTATCCTTGTTGGAGTTCTTGTGGCTTGTTACTTATCTTGATTATGTTGCAAACATAGTTAAAGCTTGTATAGTTGCTTGTCTTATTTGAACACAATGTTTACTAGGTCATTTTATTGCTTATATGAATTATGAATGTCATATGCAATTAAATTGTCTTATATGTGAATATGATAGATATGAATTATATTTTGAAGTGAATCAAGAGATAAAGATAAGACTTGTGATTATGAATGATGGGTGGAAAGCATAGCGACCATCTGATTTTATAACATGAGTTAAGTCTTTTGCTCGTTGATCAAAACTTGGGACAATAACTAGACATGTGTTGTGCTGAAACTAAATGAAATTCGTTAAATTAACCGTAGATGATGGCTTCGAAAAATATAATTGCTGACCTGAACAAAAGTGATAAGAAACTCAATGGCGAGAATTATCATGTTTGGCATCTTAAGATTAGTATGTTCTAGAGGAACAAGAGGCTTTAGAAGCTGTTAACCATACATGGAAGATCCTGGTCAAGGTAATGGTGTCCAACAAAGGCGAGACCAGGAGATCTATCGAGCTTGGAAAAAGAAAGACTCTATAACTAAGGGCATATTGATAAGTGTTATGGAAGATGACCTTGTTTGTGAGTATGAGCAGTATCCTTCGGCTCATGAGGTCTGGGTTGCCCTAAGAGAGAGATTTGCTGGAGTCAGTACAAGTAAGCTAAGGCATCTTACTATTAAGCTCGATAGTTATAAGAAGCATCCTGATCATTCAATGGCACAACATATCCGGGAGATGTCGAGTATGATTAGAGAGCTGAAAAATGCTAGACACATTCTGACTGATGAGCAGTAGGTATAGGGAGTGATCTGTTCTCTTCCAGATAATTGAGATACTATGAAGCAAAATCTTACCCATAATGAGAGTATCAAAACCTTTACTGATGTAGCTCGACATGCTGAGCTGGAGGCTGAACGCCTGGAATCCTTAAGGTCTACCGAACATGCATATGTTGCTGAAGGGTCCAGGGGTGCTCCTGGTAAAAAGCGTAAATGCTTCTGGAAGAAAGATGGTAAGGGTCATGATAAGAATCATGATACTGGACAGTTCAAGAAGAACAAAGGCAAGGGCAAGTTCTTCGGGAAGAAGAAGAAGGACAAGTCAAAGTTGAAATGCTACAAGTGTGGCAAAAAGGGTCATTTTGCTCGTGAATGCTCTGAGCAAAATAAGGTAATACATTGTCCTAATGCTCTTGGTGAAATATATGTTTCTAGCACTGTATTGCTTACTGACCCTTATCCTTTGTGGACAATAGACTCAGAAGCCACAGACCATGTAGCTAGAGAAAGAGTTGCCTATGTGGAGTTTCGTCGACTGCCAGCTGAGAGCAAATGGATATACGTAGGGAATAATGCAAGAATAGAAGTCAAGGGAATTGGCACATGCATGCTTCAGTTGAATGATGGAAGAACGTTCTACTTGCATGATGTTCTCTTCGCTCCGGATATTCGACGAAACTTAGTATCTATTGTTGTTCTTCTTAAAATGGGTTTTACTTTAAATTTTTATGGTAATTGTATTGACATCTTTAATGATGCTATTCATTTGGTTTCTAGATATTTGTTAAATGGTTTTATGGTGTTAGACATTGAACCTCATAGTATTATGTGCATGGTTGTTATTCAATGATTGCCTCTTCTAGTGCTGATAGTGTTAACGATAAGATTTGGCATGCTAGATTAGGGCATATTGGACAAAATAGAATGAATAGATTAGCAAGAGAAGGATTGCTGGGTCCTTTAGCTAAAGTGAATTTGTCCATGTGTGAGCACTGTCTTACTGGAAAAATAATCAGGAAACCATTTGGCAAAGCAGTTAGGGCAAATTTACTTTTACAATTAATTTATTCGAAAATATGTGGTCCAATGAGTGTGAGGGCAAGGCATGGTGCCTCTTATTCATTACTTTATATATGACTTCTCGCGTTATGGCTGTGTTTACCTTATTTCTCAAAAGTTAGAGGTATTAGAATGCTTTAAATAATATTTAAATGAAGTTGAGAATCAACTTGAGAAAAAGGTTAAAGCCTTAAGAACGGACCGTGGACGAGAACATTTGTATTATCAGTTTAAGGCAATATGTAATGAGAAGGGAATAATAAGACAATTAACGATTCTCGGAACTCCACAACAGAATAGAGTAGCAGAGAGGAGAAATCAGACTCTTCTCAAGATGGTTAGGTCGATGATGGCGCAGGCTAGTTTGCCGATCTCCTTTTGGAGTGATGCATTGATGACAGCTGCTTATATACTTAACCGTATACCCTCCAAGTCAGTTCCATCGACTCCCTATGAATTATGGACAAGCAGAAAACCTAATTTAGACAATCTAAGGCCTTGGGGGTCAGCTGCATATGTCAATGATACTACCCATAAGTATGGAAAGTTAGGCCCAAGAGGGCGGAAATGTATCTTTATAAGATGCTATGTATTTTCAAAGAGATATGTGTTTATTGGTGAACAATTAGATGGAACTGTATCCGAGATTGAATCACGGGATGCAGTATTTCTTGAAAATGAGTTCCCAAGTCGAGGTGAGGTAGATAAAACTACTTCTCTTTGTAAAATAGAAGAAATGAATCACGAGATAACTATGGATGAACCTCATCTACCTCAAGAAAATAATATATTACCTGATGAATCTTCTTCTCAAATACCTGATCTAAGGAGGAGTCATTGAAACCCCGTTCCTCGTCGAAGGTTTGAAATAGAAGGGGAAGCGTTTATGATTGCTCCCATGGAAGAAGAAGAACCTCGAACTGTGGATGAAGCATTTAACTACAAAGCTAGAGAACAGTGGGAGAATGCTATGAAGGAAGAATTAGCCTCAATGAAAAGTAACGATGTCTGGGACTTAGTTGACCTACCAAAAGGGTGTAAGGCCATTGGGAACAAATGGGTTCTCAAGATAAAATATAATGTTGATGGGTCAATTGAGAGATATAAAGCCCGACTCGTTGCTAAAGGTTATACTCAACAAGAGGGTATAGACTACCAGGACACTTTTTTCCAGTTGTAAGATTTGCCTCTATTCATTTGATTCTAGCCATTATAGGGCAATTAGATCTTAAATTGCACCAGATGGATGTTAAAACAGCTTTCCTCAATGGTGAACTTAATGAAGAGATCTATATGGAACAACCTGAAGGTTTCATAGTAGAAGGTCAAGAACACAAAGTATGCAAATTGAAAAGGTCAATTTATGGCCTTACACAAGCATCAAGGCAATGGAATATGAGATTCCATTATGTAGTTATTTCATATAATTTTGAAATGATAAATGAAGACCATTGCGTCTATATAAAAGCCATTGAAGGAAAATTTGTAATATTGTCATTATATGTTGATGATATTTTGTTGGCCGGAAACAACATATATTTGTCATAGAAGTCAAAGAATGGTTATCTTCCCAATTTGACATGAAGGATATGGGAGAGGAATCTTATATTTTGGGGGTCAAGATAATAAGAGATCGTTCAAGAAAACTTATAGCTTTGTCTTAAAAATCTTATATTGAGAAGATTTTGGAACGATTTAAAATGAAGGATTGTAATCCTTGTGATACCCCAATAACTAAAGAAGAAGTCCTGAGCCAAAACATGTGTCCCATCACACCTCTAGAGAAGGAGGAGATGAACAAAAAGCCTTATACCAGAGCTATTGGAAGTTTGATGTATACTATGGTGTGTACTAGGCCAGACATCTGCTATGCCGTTGGTTTAGTGAGCCGTTTTCAGTCGAACCCTGAAATCAAACATTGGAAGGTGGTTAAAAGAATATTGAGATATTTGAAAGGCACAGCAGAATATTGTATATGTTATCAAGGATCAAATTTAAACTTAAAAGGATACTCAGATATTGATTGGGCTAAAAATCCAGATGATAGGAAGTCCACTTATGGTTATGTTTTCTTACTAAATGGTGGTGCCATTACTTGGTTTAGTAAGAAACAAAGTTGTGTGGCCTTATCAACAATGGAAGCTGAATTTGTGGCATGTTCAGCAGGAGTACAAGAAGTTGTTTGGCTGAAAAGGTTCTTAAAACATCTGAATGTTGCTGATGATAGTGGGAGTCCAGTTGTTATACATTGTGATAATCAAGCTGCCTTAGCATGCTTAAAACACTACAAGAAAAAAAATATTGCGATGCCCAAATGCGTCGTTAATACATCGCTAAACATGATATTGCGACGCATTAGCGATGCAATGACTGCGTCACTGAGAATATCGTCGCAACCACAATTTGTCGCAATTGCATCGCAAAACAGCGACTCTCTGCGACGCAGAGATGCGTCGCAATATTGTGACGCACCAAAATGCATCGCAAAATTTAAAACTAAATTTTAATATTTTAAATATTAATATTAAATATTGCGACGCATTCAATTACGTCGCAATATTGCGATGCATTTAGCTGCATCGCAATATTTAATAATATTTTAAATATAATAGCGACGCAATATTAATCGCTAATGCGTTGCTAATAATTTTTTTTTAAATATTGCAACGTCAGGTCACTGTGTTGAAATATTTATTAATAATATTTTAGATATATTAGCGATGCAATTTTAGTCGCTAATGCATCGCTAATTAAATTTTTTAAAAAAATATTGCGATGCCAGATCGTTGCGTCGCAATATTTAATAGTAATATTATAAAAATATTAGCGATGCAATTTGAATCGCTAATGCGTCGCTAATTATTTTTTTTTAAAATATTGCGACGTCAGCTCATTGCATCGCAATATTTAATAATAATATTTTAAAAATATTAGCGATGCAATTGCAGTCGCTAATGCGTCGCTAAATAAATATTTTTTTTAAAAAAAATAAAAATTTAAAATTTAAAACGGTTAATACAATTTCGTTACATTTAAATATTGATCGAAACATTCTTCACTCATATTGATTTAAACAATAATCATTCAATTTATAAAAATAAATAATATATTAAAATTTTGAAGTTTTCATGTACAACATATAAAAAAAAATACATCAAAAATCTGAGCGATCACGTGGAGGCTGTGGAGGCTAGAGACTCTGCGACAAGCGGCTAACCATATCCCGCAAATGATGCATCTCATCTTGCATATCTGCAATCTCCTGATCCCGGCCTCGCATACGATCCTCGAAATCCTGCTCGACCTCCTGCCGAACCTCCTCTGTAATAGATCTCGAAGGTCGTCTAAACGCTCGGAGGAATATCACCAGAAACTCGCGAGCTGGAGGCCTGATGGGAAAATATGTAGAAGCTCTAGTGCCCAGACCATAGACCCTGCGGTCTCACGGCTGGGCACCAACAGCCTCCAAAAACACACGCCGACTCTCCTCTGCTGAGAGTTCGACGGGCGTCTCCCCATCAGTAGAGTCGACCTGCGATGCCTGGGAGCGAAGCTCCTCGACTCGTGTCTTTAAATTATGAAATCAACAATAAATGAGTTAATAAATTTCTCGAAATAAAATTTTAGAAATTAAACAGATACTACATAAATCTAATTTCTTACCGCAACCTCCCGTGATCGCGTGTCGACCCAGGAACCGTCCCTCCTGGTGTGTGTCGCCCTGAATAGACGAAACTCACCAGGATCTCCGCCCTCCTGCTCAGACTATAACAATAAAAAAATTGATATTAATACAAATATTTGTAAATAACTAAAATAGTAATTAAAATATTTATGTTTTCTTACCATACGCCGTCTGTGCTCCTGAATCGAAATGGAGCCCGAAGTATGACGGGAGAGACCCGTGCCAGACCGCCCTTCTCAGATCGGCGGTTCGTGCTGGCTGATGCGGACCTCCTGCGCCAGCCATCGGACTCCCAGGCCTGCTGCCACTCGTGCCAAATACCCTCTGGCACGTGCGCAGGACGCTGACCCGATGACCTCCAACGATGAAGCATGTCGGAGTATCGGCGTCGCGTCAGAGCCTCCCATGCTGCCCTAATGGCATCATGGGTGGCAGGATCCCACGTAAACTTTTTCTGCATTAAAATAAACAGTTAGTTTCTGAATTTATTAACTTTAAGAAATTTTATATCACTGATAAATTGTATTTAATAAGTTTACCTGAAACTCAGAAAAATAAAACTCCCTCGTGGCGGCGATACGTGGCGCCAATCGTAGCCACTGGGATCTGCACGCCTCTGAAAAACGGCGCTGATGTGGCTGGAGACATGATGCTGCTCAATGAATCTGTTAAAAAAATGCAAGTTTATAAGTAATGACTTAAAAACATAACAAATATTTTTAATTAGTATATACTTACATCCCCTGAGCATCAAGTCGAAGTACGTGCGGCCGAGGTGGAAGAACTCTCGGAGGTCTGTGCCGATCGGCTGGATGGTAATACTGCTGCAGAGATCGAAGGCTGCGCCTCTGCTGGAGATCCAAACTCTCCATCTCCGACGCTCATGTGATCTGATGTCGCAGGGCTACGTCTCTGCTCACCCGTCTGTCGTCGGTAGATCTACCTCTGCCCTCATACTGAAAATACTAAAGATTCACACAATTAAATTACGATTAATGATTGACTATGTAAGAATTTAACACTTATAAAAAAAAGTTAAATTTTAAAAAACCTTATGTTTAATCGGTGTCATTTGTTTCGTGAAATGTTGGTTCAACATCCGATGCCGTATCGGATTGCGAATCAGTTTCATTATCGGAAGGAAACCGAACATTTGCATCCGCAATTTCTTGGACATCACCACTTGGATCTCTAAGTGATGTTTCAGGAGCCCTTGTGTCGTCCTCAATTGCATGCATTTCCATCTCATCCTCTTGAAATGCAGGGCACTCGGCTGATTGACTTGATGAACTCTCCTCTAATACGATTGTTGAACGTGGGACGATTTTAGAAACGGCCCACCAATCTCGCTATTGATTATCATCGATCGGTTACGTTGAAATTTCAGCAGCATTTCCCCATATGTTCTCCTAAATGTGTGGCATATATACCACACTAGGAGAACGTATGAGCAAATACAAACCGCAATCTCAACCAAAGATGATTAATAGCAGACTACCATATCGCAAAAATATTCTTAAACTGTCCACTAGAACAATTTGAGAATTTGCAAGACTAAATCTTACAAATCCTCAAACGGGTCTAAAGGTTATAGTGCTGTGATTAATAATATGAAAATCCGAAGACAATCGAACTTATGCTTGTTATTCATAAATTCTTGTCAATTCTACAAATAGAGGCATAGTGTTCTATATATAGTCAATGGCTTCTTAAGATTATTATGTCGAATATAATTGTTTGTGAAGAATAAAATAAATCATTGAAAGTACTAATGTATTCTTGAGAATTAAATAAAACTACAACATGACTTTCATTCAAGCATTACATAATTTAATGCATCATTCAATTTGAAGCAGAATGTAAATAATCAAGACATAAAAATTATAAATAACTACAAATGTACAAAAATTATTGCATAAAAAAAATTTTTTTTTGCCAGGCCACGGTCGTGGCCAGGCCACGGTCGTGGCCATGGAAGATAAAAGGGGAGGGGGCCACGGCCGTTTTTTTTTTTTTCTTGACTAGGCCTGGCCACCGTGGCCGGAGAAGACAAAATGTGGGGGGTTTTCCCCACCCCCCCCTGTTACAAATTTTTTTTTTTTTTGACTGTGGCCTGGCCACCGTGGCCAGGCCACTGTCGGCCACAACAGCGGCCGTGGCCGGAGAAGACAATATGGGGGGGGGTTTCCCCACCCCCACTGTAACAAGAAATTATTTTTTTTTGACTGTGGCCTGGCTACCGTGGCCAGGCCACTGCCGGCCACGGCAGCGGCCGTGGCCGGAGAAGACAAAATGGGGGGGGGGGGGTTTTCCCCACCCCCTGTTATAATTTTTTTTTTTTGACTATGGCCTGGCCACCGTGGCCAGGCCACTGCCGGCCACGGCAGCGGCCGTGGCCGGAGAAGACAATATGGGGGGGGTTTTCCCCACCCCCCCTGTTACAAAAATTATTATTATTTTTGTCTATGGCCTGGCCACCGTGGCCAGGCCACTGCCGGCCACGGCAGCGGCCATGGCCGGAGAAGACAAAATGGGGGGGGAGGGTTTTCCCCACCCCCCCTGTTACAATTTTTTTTTTTTTTTGACTGTGGCCTGGCCACCGTGGCCAGGCCACTGCCGGCCACGGCTGCGGCCGTGGCCGGAGAAGACAAAATGGGGGGGGGTTTTCCCCCCCCCCTGTTAGCCAATTATTTTTTTTTGACTGTGGCCTGGCCTCCGTGGGTAGGCTACTGCCGGCCACGGCAGCGGCCATGGCCGGAGAAGACAAAATGGGAGGGGGGGGGTTTTCCCACCCCCCCTGTTACAAGGAATTTTTTTTTAACTGTGGCCTGGCCACCGTGGCCAGGCCACTGCCGACCACGGCAGCGGCCGTGGCCGAAGAAGACGGCCATGGTCTTGGCCGTGGCCGGAGGAAAACTTTTACAAAAAAAAAATTTTTGGAAGAGGGTAGGGGGGCTTACCTCGATCGAGAGGAGACGCCGGAGTTGGAGGAGAGGGAGCCAGAGCACCGAAGGGGGGGAGCCGGAGCAGCGAACGGTGGGAGCCGGAGAGGTTTTGGGGAGGGCGGCGGCTAGGTCAAGACGGGAAAGAAGAAGAGAAGGCCAGCCGACTTATATATGAGTGATTAGCGACGCAAATTTGCGTCGCTAATCGGTCCCAATTTTTTTTTTAAATTTATTATGTATTAGCGACGCAACAATGCGTCACTAATCCATCATTAATTTGGCCTTATTATATTTTTATGAAAAAGGTAGCAAAGTAATTAATTGCGTCGCTAACTTGGCGCCAATGTCCGGCGGAAAAATTATTTTTATTTTTAGAAATTGCATCGCTAAGGCATCGCAATATTTTTTTAATATTTTTAAATGATTAAAATAATAATTTATGACAATAATTGCGACGCATACAGTACATCGCAAAAAATTTTCTAACTGTTTCATTACATATATTTATCCAAAAAACATTGCGACGCAACAAATGCGTCGTAATATTATATATTTTATTTATTTTTTTAAATATTTATAAATGATAAAAATTATAATTTATGATAATAATTGCGATGCATAAATTACGTCGCAATATTTTTTTTACTTTTCATTACATCTATTTATAGAAAAAACATTAAGACGCAACGAATGCGTCGCAATATTATATTATTTTATTTATTATTACTGATAAAAAATATATTTACTAAAAACTATTGCGACGTATTAGTTGCATCGCAATATTTGTTTATTATTTCTTCGAAACTGCACCGCTACGGCATCGCAATAATTTTTTAATATTTATAAATGATAATATTTATAATTTATGATAATAATTGCGACACACAAATTGCGTCGCAATATTTTTTTTAAACTTTTTCATTACATATTTATAGAGAAAATATTGTGACGCAACTAATGCGTCGCAATATTATATTTTTTTATTTATTAATACTGATAAAAAATAATATTTACTAAAAATAATTACGACGCGTACATTGCATCGCAATATTTGTTTATTATTTTCTTTGAAAATGCATCGCTACAGCGTCGCAATAATTTTTAATATTTATAAATGATAATATTTATAATTTATAATAATAATTGCGATGCATAAATTGCATCGCCAATATTTTTTTTAAACTTTTTCATTACATATATTTATAGAAAAAACATTGCGATGCAACTAATGCGTCGCAATATTATATTTCTTTTATTTATTAATACTGATAAAAAATAATATTTACTAAAAATAATTACATCGCAATATTTATTTATTTTTTCTTCAAAAATGAGTGCTATGGCGTCACAATAATTTTTTAATATTATAAATGATATATTTATAATTTATGATAATAATTGCGACGCACAAATTGCGTTGCAATATTTTTTTTAAACTTTTCATTACATATATTTATAGAAAAAACATTGCGACGCAACTAATGAGTCGCAATATTATATTTCTTTTATTTATTAATAATGATAAAAATTATATTTAATAAAAATAATTGCGACGCATACATTGCGTCGTAATATTTATTTATTATTTTCTTCAAAAATATGCGCTATGGCGTCGCAATAATTTTTAATATTTATAAATGATAATATTTATAATTTATGATAATAATTGCGACGCAAAATTGCATCGCAATATTTTTTTAAACTTTTTCATTACATATATTTATAGAAAAAATATTGCGACACAACTAATGCGTCGTAATATTATATTTCTTTTATTTATTAATACTGATAAAAATTATATTTACTAAAAATAATTGTGATGCATACATTGCGTCGCAATATTTATTTATTATTTTTTTCAAAAATGCGTCACTACGGCGTCGCAATAATTTTTTAATATTTATAAATGATAATATTTATAATTATGATAATAATTGCGATGCAAAAATTACGTCGCAATATTTTTTTAAAACTTTTTCATTACATATATTTATAGAAAAAACATTGTGAAGCAACTAATGCGTCACAATATTATATTTATTTTATTTATTAATACTGATAAAAATTATATTTACTAAAAATAATTACGACGCATATATTGTGATGCAATATTTTATTATTTTCTTGAAAATAAGTCGCTACGGCATCGCATATTTTTTTAATATTTATAAATGATAATATTTATAATTTATGATAATGAATGCGACGCACAAATTGCGTCGCAATATTTTTTTTAAATTTTTTCATTACATATATTTATAGAAAAAATATTGCGACGCAACTAATGCGTCGCAATATTATATTTCTTTTATTTATTAATACTGATAAAAATTATATTTACTAAAAATAATTGCGATGCATACATTGCATCGCAATATTTATTTATTTTTTTCTTCGAAAATGCATCTCTACGGCGTCGCAATAATTTTTTAATATTTATAAATGATAATTTTATAATTTATGTTAATAATTACAATGCACAAATCGGCAACGATCCGACGGTTGCGATCGATCCAAGCCATGATCGATCCCGATCGGCTTCGACCTATCTTGGACCGTCGCGATCGATCGGATCGGCGATGATCCGATGGTTGTGATCGATCCAAGCCATGATCGATCCCGGTCGGTGATGATCCGACGGTTGCGATCGATCCAAGCCATGATCGATTCCGGTTGGCGATGATCCGACGGTTGCGATCAATCCAAGCCATGATCGATCCCGGTCGGTGACGACCTATCTCGGACCGTGGCGATCGATCGGATCGGCGACGAACCGACGGTTGCGATCGATACAAGCCATGATCGATCCCGGTCGGCGTCGACCTATCTCGGACCGTCGCGATCGATCGGATCGGTGATGATCCGATGGTTGCGATCGATCCAAGCCATGATCGATTTCGGTCGGTGACGATCCGACTGTTGCGATCGATCCAAGCCATGATCGATCCTGGTCGGCGATGATCTGACGGTTACGATCGATCCAAGCCATGATCGATCCCGGTCGGCATCGACCTATCTCGGACCGTCGCGATTGATCGGATCGGCGACGATCCGACGGTTGCGATCGATCCAAGACATGATCGATCCCGGTCGGCGAGTATCCGATGGTTGCGATCGATCGAAGCCATGATCGATCCCGGTCGGCGACGATCCGACGGTTGCGATTGATCCAAGCCAAGATCGATCCCGGTCGGCGTCGACCTATCTCGGACCATCGCGATCGATCGGATAGGCGACGATCCAAAGGTTGCGATCGATCCAAGCCATGATCGATCCCAGTCGGCATCGACCGATCTCGGACAGTTACGATCTATCGGATCGGCGATGATCTGATGGTTGCGATCGATCCAAGCCATGATCGATTCCGGTCGGCGATGATCCGACGGTTGCGATCGATCCAAGCTATGATCGATCCCGGTTGGCGATGATCCGACGGTTGCGATCGATCCAAGCCATGATCGATCCCGGTCGGCGACAACCTATCTCGGACTGTGGCGATCGATCGGATCGGCGACGATCCGACAGTTGCGATCGATCCAAGCCATGATCGATCCCGGTCGGCAAGTATGCGACGGTTGCAATCGATCCAAGCCATGATCGATCCCGGTCGGCAACGATCCGACGGTTGCGATCGATTCAAGCCATGATCGATCCCGGTCGGCGTCGACCGATCTCGGACCGTCGCGATCGATCGGATGGTTGCGATCGATCGAAGCCATGATCGATCCCGGTCGGCGATGATCTGATGGTTGCGATCGATCCAAGCCATAATCGATCCTGGTCGGCGACGATCCGACGGTTGCGATCGATCCAAGCCATGATCGATCCCGGTCGGCGACGACCTATCTCGGACCGTCGCGATCGATCGGATCGGCGACGATCCATCGATTGCGATCGATCCAAGGCATGATCGATCCCGATCGGCGATGATCTGACGGTTATGATCGATCCAAGCCATGATCGATCCCGGTCGGCATCGACCTATCTCGGACCGTCGCGATCGATCGGATCGGCGACGATCCGATGGTTGTGATCGATCCAAGCCATGATCGATCCCGGTCGGCGAGTATCCGATGGTTGCAATCTATCCAAGCCATGATCGATCCCGATCAGCGACGATCCAACGGTTTGCGATCGATCGAAGTCATGATCGATCCCAATCGGCGATGATCCGACGGTTGCGATTGATCCAAGCCATGATCGATCATGGTCGGCGACAATCCGACGGTTGCGATCGATCCAAACCATGATCGATCCCTGTCGGCGATGACCTATCTCGGACCGTCACGATCGATCGGATCGGCAACGATCCGACGGTTGCGATCGATCCAAGCCATGATCGATCCTGGTTGGCGAGTATCCGACGGTTGCGATCGATCGAAGCCATGATCGATCCCGGTCGGCGACGATCCGATGGTTGCGATCGATCCAAGCCATGATCAATCCAGGTCGGCGTCGACCTATCTCGGACCATCGCGATCGATCGGATCGACGACGATCCGATGGTTGCGATCGATCCAAGCCATGATCGATCTCGGTCGGCGATGATCCGATGGTTGCGATCGATCCAAGCCATGATCGATCCCGGTTTGCGTCGATCTATCTTGGATCGTCGCGATCGATCGGATTGGCGATGATCCGACGGTTGCGATCGATCCAAGCCATGATCGATCCCGGTCGGCGAATCTCCGACGGTTGCGATCGATCAAGCCATGATCGATCCCGGTCGGCGACGATCCGATGATTGCGATCGATCCAAGCCATGATCGATCCAGGTCGGCGTCAACCTATCTCGGACCGTCGCGATCGATCGGATCGACGACGATCCGATGGTTGCGATTGATCCAAGCCATGATCGATCCCGGTCGGCATCGATCGATCTCGGACCGTCGCGATCGATTGAATCAGCGACGATCCGATGGTTGCGATCGATCCAAGCCATGATCAATCCCGTTGGCGATGATCCGACGGTTGCGATCGATCCAAGCAATGATCGAACCTGATCGGCGATGATCCGATGGTTGCGATCGATCCAAGCCATGATCGATCCCGGTCGGCTAGTATGCGACGGTTGCGATCGATCCAAGCCATGATCAATCCCGGTCGGCGACGATCCGACGGTTGCGATCGATCCAAGCCATGATCGATCCCGGTCGGCGTCGACCGATCTCGGACCATCGCGATTGATCGGATCGACGACGATCCGACGATTGCGATCGATCCAAGCCATGATCGATCCCGATCGGCGATGATCCGATGGTTGCGATCGATCCAATCCATGATCGATCCCGGTCGGCGATGATCCGACGGTTGGGATCGATCCAAGCCATGATCGATCCCTGTCGGCGATGATCCGACGGTTGCGATCGATCCAAGCCATGATCGATCCCGGTCCGCGTCGACCTATCTCGGAGCATCGCGATCGATCGGATTGGCGACAATCTGACGGTTGCGATCGATCCAAGCCATGATCGATCCCGATCGGCGAGTATCCGATGGTTGTGATCGATCGAAGCCATGATCGATCCCGATCGGCGACGATCCGACGGTTGCGATCGATCCAAGCCATGATCAATCCCGGTCGGCGTCGACCTATCTCGAACTGTTGCGATCGATCGGATCGGCGACGATCCGATGGTTGCGATCGATCCAAGCCATGATCGATCCCGGTCGGTGTCGACCGATCTCGGACCGTCGCGATCGATCGAATCGGCGACGATCCGACGTTGCGATCGATCCAAGCCATGATCGATCCCGGTCGGCAATGATCCATCGGTTACGATCGATCCAAGCAATGATCGATCCCGATCGGCGATGATCCGACGGTTGCGATCGATCAAAGGCATGATCGATCCGATCGGCGATGACCTATCTCGGACTGTGGCTATCGATCGGATCGGCGACGATCTGACGGTTGCGATCAATCCAAGCCATGATCGATCCCAGTCGGCGAGTATGCGATGGTTGCAATCGATCCAAGCCATGATCGATCCCGGTCAGTGACGATCCGGTGGTTGCGATCGATCCAAGCCATGATCGATCCCGATCGGCGTCGATCGATCTCAGACCATCGCGATCGATCGGATAGGCGACGATCCGACGATTGCGATCGATCCAGCCATGATAATCCCGGTCGGCGATGATCCGACGGTTGCGATCGATCCAAGCCATGATCGATCCCGGTCGGCGATGATCCGACGGTTGTGATTGATCCAAGCCAAGATTGATCCCGTTCGGCATCGACCTATGTCGGACCGTCGCGATCGATCGGATCGGCGACGATCCGACGATTGCGATCGATCCAAGCCATGATCGATCCCGGTCGGCGAGTATCCGATTGTTGCGATCGATCCAAGCCATGACGATCCTGGTCAGCGACGATTCAACGGTTGCGATCGATCCAAGCCATGATCGATCCCGGTCGGCGTCGACCTATCTCGGACCGTCACGATCGATCGGATCGGCGACGATCCGACGGTTGCGATCGATCCAAGCCATGATCGATCCTAGTCGGCGATGATTCGATAGTTACGATCGATCCAAGCCTTGATCGATCACGGTCGGCGATGACCTATCTCGGACCGTAGCGATCGATCGAATCGGTGACGATCCGACGGTTGCGATCAATCCAAGCCATGATCGATCCCGGTCGGCGAGTATGCGACGGTTGCGATCGATCCAAGCCATGATCGATCCCGGTCGGCGACGATCCGACGGCTGCAATCGATCCAAGACATGATCGATCCCGGTCGGCGTCGACCTATCTCGGATGGTCGCGATCGATCGGATCAGCGCGATCGGATGGTTGCTATCGATCGAAGCCATGATCGATCCCGATCGGCGATGATCCAACGGTTGCGATCGATCGAAGCCATTATCGATCCCGGTCGGCTACGATCCGATGGTTGCGATCGATCCAAGCCATGATCGATCCCGGTCGGCGATGATCCGACGGTTGCGATCGATCCAAGCAATGATCGATCCCGGTCGGCATCGACCTATCTCGGACTGTGGCGATCGATCGGATCGGCGATGATCCAATGTTTGCGATTGATCCAAGCCATGATCGATCCCGGTCGGCGACGATCCGACGGTTGCGATCGATCCAAGCCATAATCGATCCTGGTCGGCGTCGACCTATCTCGGACCGTCGCGATCGATCGGATCGGCGATGATCCGATGGTTGCGATTGATCCAAGCCATGATCGATCCCGGTCGGCGATGATCCGACGGTTGCGATCGATCCAAGCCATGATCGATCCCGATCGGAGATGATCCGACGGTTGCGATTGATCCAACCCATGATCGATCCCAGTCGGCGACGACCTTATCTTGGACCGTGGCGATCAATCGGATCGGATGATCCGATGGTTGCGATCGATCCAAGCCATGATCGATCCGGTCGGTGATGATCCGACGGTTGCGATCGATCCAAGCCATGATCGATCTTGATCGGCGATGATCCGACAGTTGCGATCGATCCAAGCCATGATCGATCCCGATCGGCGATGACCTATCTCGGACCGTCGCGATCGATCGGATCGGCAACGATCCGACGGTTGCGATCGATACAAGCCATGATCGATCCCGGTCGGCGATGATCCGACGGTTGTGATCGATCCAAGCCATGATCGATCCCGTCGGTGTCAACCTATCTCGGACCGTCGCGATCGATTGGATCGGCAACGATCCGACGGTTGCGATCGATCCAAGCCATTATTGATCCCGGTCGGCGAGTATCCGAAGGTTGCGATCGATCCAAGCCATGATCGATCCTGGTCGGCGATGACCTATCTTGGACATCGTGATCGATGGATCGGCGACGATCCGATGGTTACGATCGATCGAATCCATGATCGATCATGGTCGGCGATGATCCGACGGTTGCGATCGATCCAAGCGATGATCGATCCCGGTCGGCGATGATCCAACGGTTGCAATCGATCCAAGCCATGATCGATCTTAGTCAGCGATGATCCGACGGTTGCGATCGATCCAAGCCATGATCGATCCCGGTCGGCGATGACCTATCTCAGACGTGGCGATCGATCGAATCGGCGACGATCCGATGGTTGCAATCGATCCAAGCCATGATCGATCCCGGTCGGCGTCGACCTATCTCGACCGTTGCGATCGATCGGATCAGCGACGATCCGACGGTGCGATCGATCCAAGCCATGATCGATCCCGGTCGGCTATGATCCGACGGTTGCGATCGATCCAAGCCATGATCGATCCCGGTCGGTGACTGATAAACGCATAAATAATTATCATTAAACCTATTATTAATGATTAACGTATCTATTATTATTAATATTTAATAATTTATATAATATTTTAGATAAAATCTTATCAACTTAAAGAGCTCGATTTTAGGGATTTAACGACGCAAACGGCACTCAAACGGATTTAAGATGAGCTCGAAATTGATTTTATAAGGATTTAGCACGGATTCAAAGCAAAAACGCATATACGTTGCAGACTTCATCGTTATCTCAGCCAGTTCTCTGTTTCCACCGATTCTTCTCATTTCAATTTCTAACTGTTTCTTTCATCAATTAAGGAAATAGATTAGATTGGAAGTTATCAAATTGAGAGAATTAAATTCTTTTAAAAGGAATTTGATTTTTTAGTTATTTATCTAGATTTATCTTGTTATTTTCCTTGCTTCGTTCTCTGTTTTAAAACAGACTCCGCCGCGTCAAGGCCGCGTCCGACGCCTCTACAAATAGCGCAAAGGGAGTCCAAGGAAGGGATCATCCAGCGCGCTGCATTCGGAGAAGAATCCAATTGTGCCGTGGCGGTTCCAGCCGTGGAGAATTCTTCCGTCGGAGCTCTGTTCGTGCCGTGTGAAAGAAGCCATCATCCGATCGTGGCGTAGAGGATTACAGGAGATCTGCTGTTCACATCCGGTTGTTCCTAAGAGCTTTGGATCGTAGATTATTTTATTGCTATTTTATTGCCATGTTAGAAATTAAAACTCTTTTATTTTAGATTTTAATGCACTCTTAGATTATTGAAATAAAATTTTTATTCATATTAAATTGTTATTAAATTTTATTTAAGTGAAAATAATTTAGACTGATTTATTCTTAAAAGACGGGCCGTGATCTACGGGTACGAGCCATGCTCTAATAAGAAAACCATATCTTATTATTTTGCACTATTAATTATCTACTTAGTTATCTATTTAGTTAAATTTATAAAATTATTTCAAGATAATCGCTAAAGTCCCTGTGGAATCGATCCCTTACTCTCGCTATCCTAATAGTGAAATTAAGGTGTTTAAATCGTTGCACTACGATATGCATCAGATTTTTGGCGCCGTTGCCGGGGACTTAAGTGTGTTTATTTTGAAAAAAAAATTTAAAATAATAAAAAATAAAAAAATATATATTAATTTCTCTTAATTTTTGAGTAGTTATGCTGCTTTATTTTATTTCCTAATTGTTAGAATTGCATAATTTTCTTTTTAACATAAAAAAAATAAAAAAAAAAATTATTACTTTCCTTTTGCCACAAATCCAATTTTAACCTAATCAAAATTTCTTTATTAACTTATAAAAAAAAAACCTAAAAGAAAACCCTAAGACATCTTCCATAAAATATAATTAATTTAAGAAAAAAATAATATAAAAAATAAAAATAAATATATAAACAAAATAATTATTTTATAGATTGACTTAGGTGAATTTATTTTCTGCAAAACTTAAAATTTTTCCATTGACATCTCATAATTTATTAAGAAATTAGAAACTTTTACAAAAATTAAAAAAAAATTAAATAAATAATAATCTATTTGCTTTAGATCATTGGTAAGGTGTATGCTCGGTCGCCGATCGTTGCAAACCCGACCTTATACCCTTAGATCCTGAGATAGAAAGAACTATTAGAGCAAACAAACTTAGAATTATGGATCATAATAACGAAAATAATCAACCACGGCAGTTAAAAGAGTATTTTACTCCTTCAAGGTATACCTACTCTCCCTGCATTCAAGTGCCTCCAGTAGAGGCTGCCCAATATGAAATTAAGTCAAGTGTAATCCAAATGTTACATC